>CAUYPK010000336.1:0-91160 GCA_963574355.1 Loris lydekkerianus | reverse complement strand
CCTCAGGCACATGGCAGGGCCCAACAATTCCCTCTTTTGTTTTTTGTATGGCGGAAAAACATAGCCCCTGTCTTAGGTTGCCTGCTCTTGCAGTTTCAGTCTTACCTGTCATGGGGATACAAACATCAATGGTTTGGTCCCCGTCTTAGGTTGACTGAATGCAGAGTGATCTTACCCGTCTTTGGGTACTATGAATGTAATCCACCATGCAGCCTCTCCATATCCTGTCTTAGGTTGTCCCCACTTTGGGAATCTTACCCGTCATTGGTGCTATGGAGGGCGGTGAAGAGTAATAGTTAAATTCTTGGTTAATGAGCCGGTGATATTGGACCTCGACCTGATTTAACTGCCTCTAACCTTTTTTTTGGGATACAGGGCCCAAAAGTGAAGGGTAAATAAGGGTAGCAGGGGAAGAAGGTAGTTAACATAGCCTTCCTTTTTCTTTTTTTACTCTTTTTTTTTTGATCAATATAATTTAAGTGTGTCAAGGAAGTTTAATAGGTTCAAGTGTGTTGTGAGATAGGAAAAAAAAAATGGTCGAAAAACATTGTTCTAGGATGTCTTTCATTTATTTGACAAACATTTATTAAATATTGGGTGGTGCCTGTGGCTCAGTGGGGAGGGTGCCGGTCCCATATACTGAGGGTGGTGGGTTCAAACCCAGCCCCAGCCAAACTGCAACAAAAAATAGCTGGGTGTTGTGACAGGTGCTTGTAGTCCCAGCTACATTGGAGGCTGAGGCAAAAGAATTGCCTAAGCCCAAGAGTTGGAGGTTGCTGTGAGCAGTGATGCCACGGCATGCTACCGAGAGTGATAGGGTGAGACTCTATCTCAAAAAAAAAAACCCCAAAATTTATTAAATATTTTGTGACAAATACTGTACATAGAACCAAGGATATAAATATCAAAAAAGCACCAGCCAAAGCGTGGCATGATGGCTTATGCCTGTAATCCTAACACTCTGGGAGGCTGAGGTGGGTGGATTGCCTGAGCTCAGGAGTTCAAGACCAGCTTGAGCAAGAAAGAGACACCCCCACCATCTCCACTAAAAATGGAAAAACTAGCTGGGTGTTGCAGTGGGAACCTGTAGTCTGAACTTTGGGAGGATGAGGCGAGAGAATCTCTTGAGCCCAAGAGTTTAAGGTTTTTGTGAGCTGTGACACCTCGGCACTCTAGCCTGGGGCAACAGAGTGAGACTCTGTCTCTAAAGAAATACATACATACATACATACATACATACATACATACACACACCAGCCTTCTCCACAGTGAAAACAATCTGTGACATAACTGCTTATGAGCTATGACCCTGGTGTGTTCCTAGAGTTATGAGACTGAAAAAAAGATGAGGTCCCTCTGCCAGCTTAGCCTGGGGACTGAGAGAGGAGGGGTTAGAAAGTTCTGTGGACTGGTGAGGGTCTGGGAATAAGGAGGAGTTACTGAAAGGAGAAGGGCTTTCCCTGTGGAAGGAACATGCGGCAGGAACTCAGGAGGCAAGAGAATGAGAACGCATAGAGCCTCTGGGGGACTGCTGTGGGGACTTGGCAGCTGGCACCCTGACTCACCAGCCTGGCAAGCAGCAAAGTCAGAGGGCAGACCCAGCTCCTTCTGTTCCCAGTCCAGCTGCGGTCTGGAGGCTGGGGCTCTTCTCGCTGAGCTCTGGAGTTTCTAGCTATGGATCCACCTACTCCTCCCACTTCTGGCAGATCCCTTGCCTGCATCCCAGGTGAGAAAGGGATGGGGCACAGAATGGCCACCTTGCCCACGTGTATGCATTCCTTTCCTCACCCCAGACACAGCTCTTGGATGCCAGACTGTTTGCATTTATTTGGTTTATCCTGACTAGGCCACTGAGGCTGCCAGGAGCAGGGTGAACTGGTCCAACTGGTCAGACTGGTTGGGCTGCACTTCCCAGTTCCTTCCTCTCCCTCGGAGCTCCCGTATCTCCTCTGTTCCACTCTTTGCTGCCCTCAGATGGGACATTGGCTGGGATATGCCAGGCTTATGGCCCTGGCTCTTCACCTAGCATCTCTCCGCAGGCCCCTGCTACCCCTTGAGGACATGATCTACCCCTTGAGGACATGATGGAACTGTGATGTGTTAATTTCTGCATCTTTCCTTGCCTCCTGGACCCATGTGCAGGCAGGTGCCCTATTTTCAGGCAAATTGCTTTCACCCAAGGTCTGGAGGGACCCTCCTTGCTGTAAGAAACATTCCTTTCCAGGGATTCACACCCCAAGAGAGTTCAGCTTCCCAGAAGGCATTGGTGGGTATTTCTGGTTGCTCCACGCAATGAGGAGCACCTTGAGCACTTCATGGGGATGGGACAGGATGTTCTGCAATGTAGGAGACAACCCTTGGCAACAGTAGATTGTCTCACCCAAAATGGAATGATCCCCTGCTCCTTATCATTCCCCCCACATTGAGAAATACTGCATCTGGGCCCACTTTATCAACAGAAGCGCAATTTGTGCCTCAGTGCCTGCAGCTCAGTAGTTAGGGAACTGGCCACATGCACTGGGGCTGGTGGATTTGAACCCAGCCTGGGCCTGCTAAACAAAAATGACAACAACAAAAACAACAGCAACAACAAATAGCCGGGCGTTGTGGCAGGCACCTGTAGTCCCAGCTACTTGGGAGGCTGAGGCAAGAGAATCACCTAAGCCCAAGAGTTTGAGGTTGCTGTGAGCTGTGATGCCACGACACTCTACCAAGGGTGACATAGAGAGACTCTGTCTCAAAAAAAAAAAATTAAATTAAATTTTAAAAAAAAAGCTGTCTGAAGGAGCGATCTCACTTGATTGTTCACTACCCCTTCTCACTACTGCACTTGACTAATCTTAAAAAACAAAATAAAAAAGTTTAAAAAAAAAGAAGTGCAATTTGTGTAATCTCATTATGTAGATGAGATCACAGGGGAACTTGTTAAAATGTAGATCCTGGTTCATAGATCTAGGGTGGGAGCTGAGAGTTTGCATTTCTAATGCATTTCCAGGCATTCTTCAGGCTGATAGTTTGAGGACCACCTTATGTAGCAAGGCTTTACAGCACCAAAGATATGTGTGTTTTCTTTTAGGGAGGGGAATTGTATTTGGGGATATTTTATCTGCAGAATTTGTTGGACTGCAGGGATGTGGCTGGCATCTACTGATAGAAGCCAGGTATTCTGCTAAACTTCGTACAATAGAAAAGGCAGTCCCTCACAACAAGGAATTACTCAGCCCACTGTGTCAGCAGTGCCAAGGTTGAGAAACCTTCGTGTAGATGAGGTTTTGAAGTGATATGCAATGTTTTTGTGGATAGTCTTACTTAATTTCAAGAAGCGACTCCAGCCACAGTGCTGTGAACATGTGTCATTGACTGATGCTCAGGTCCCTCTGGGAACACACAAACTCAGCCAGTTAGGCCACGATGTGTTGGCTTGGGTCCTGGTGAATAAACATGGTGGTATGTGACCCTTCATAAGCCCCACACCTACTCATAGCCTCCTACCTCTCACAATTTAAGAGATCAAATTTTAAAAATAACATGTGGGGTAGCAGAGCAGCAGGTGGAGGGATAGGATGAAGGAGGAGCACATAGGTGGGCTCCGTGTTTTGTTTCTAGTGCTGGGTAATAATTCCTGAGTGTTTCTTATGTTATTTTGAAATAAATAAATAAATAAACAAATAAACACAAAGACAGGCCGTGCCTGGATCAGTAAAAAGAAAGTGTTTTAGACCAAAGGTTGTGATTAATCCAATGTGCCTGGGGTTTAAAAACTTGAATCACCCAAGGCAAGTGACTAATAATAAATTAATAGCATTATAGTCAAGGCAAAAATATCCGTGAGGGGGAGAGAATGTGACAAGTTATGCAAAAAGACAAGAGTAGGCACCTTGAGAAGACTGCTACTTTCCTTGGGTATGACTTTTTCCCTGTGCAAGCCATGTTGGGGGGAGGATCTAGAAAGTATGGAGGACAGGCTCTTCCCTCTCCAGCTTCCCAGAGGGGTTGCCCATCAGTTCTTTGACCACCCTACTTGCAGCAAAGCATCAGCTCTCGCTCCATCCATGCCCCACAGCCCCTCTGCAACACATAGCCTTGTTCGTTCATGTTTAGCTATTCAGCTCAACAGATGTGAACAAATTGATAGCATTTTCTTTGGTACCTTTCTGTGGCCCCGTAGTTCCACCCTGCCCATAATTATGTCCCCTATGTTTGAGTTACTCAAGCTCCCTGGCCCCTCTCTATTTCTTGCAGAATCTCAACTAGTTCCAAAATGCCTGGATGTTACTCCTTGCTTCCAACTTTTGTTTCATTTCGACTCATGTCAAAACTTATCTCTCCTCTGCTTCGTTCTCTTAAGAAACTTTTCCAGGAAACCAGCTAATCTCAAACACCAGAGATTGTTCCTTTGATGTAGATGGATTTTTTTTACTATGATAACTTCCTCCTATGGTGTATGTGCATTTTAATAGAAGATTTTTGGATAGCTAACACCTGAATCTAAATAAATAGCTCCAGAAGTTCTGTGGCTCACAGTGAGAATTAAAAATCACTGGATGTCAGAGTGAGCAGATATCTTAGAGATCTAGTGCAACTCTCCCAATTGACAGACAAGGTGCCCGTAAGTTATTTGCCCAAGGTCACACAGTGGCATATTAGGGTAGGTAGCACAATCCAACTCCCATTCCTTTATTTAGTTAATCACTCACTCAGTCAACAGATCCCTGTGGAGCATTTGTTATTGTATATGTATCACAAATTGGGCCAGGGACTTAAACACAAACAGGTGAAGATTCCTGACACCAAGCAACCCCCAGTCTAGTGGATAAAGACAACCTAGTGTGGAAAGATAATTGCAATACAGTGGGGTCAGTGATTTAGCAGAAGTATCATCTGAAGCTTGGGCACATGGAGGAGAGAAAGAAATTCTGAGGCCACAGTGAAAGACTTTGCAGAGGAGTCTTTTGGCTGAGTCTGGGATTTGTCTCTACTTGTGGTCTTCATAATTCTCACCCAAGTGGGAAACAGGACGTGAGTCAGTTTTAGGGACAGTGGGTCCCTAAAACCTATCATTGGCTGCAAACATTCTTCTCCACTAGCTTATCTCATTATCTTTTCACCATCACGTTGGTTACTGCTGACATCCCCAGCCTCAGGAAGCCTCGCTGCTGCGGCTGTTAGTATTCATGGTTTACCATATACTGATTCTCCCTGCTCTCCTTTGTTAACAGGATGATGCAATGTTTCCTGCCCCAAGCAATAAATCATAATTTCCATAGTATGGTCATGATAATTCTGTTCCCCAATTTCTCAGCCTCCCCTGCATCTAGGAGTGGCTATATGATCCATTTATGACCAAAATAAAAGTCTAAGGAAGATTGGGGCAGAAGAGACACGGTTGGCATGGTCCTTTTGACCTTCCTACCTTGGAGACAGGTGAGATATCTGGAGCTAGGCAGCATCTTGTGACCATGAGGGGAAAACAGGAGATAAAAGACAACACGTCAAGGGAAAGAAGAGTAAAGGATAGGGTCCGGCTATATGGGCAGTGCAAGGCAGCATCATGGAGTTTTTGCACAAGCCTGGAACTGCTCATCATGTAAATAAAAATATCCTATTGTTTAGGCCACTGTTTGTCAGGCTTTTGTTATTGGAGCCAAATTCATTCCCTATGGAGACACCATCTGTATTAGTCAGAATCCTAACAGGAAACCAATGACACGATGTTAGGGAGATAAATGAGGGGATAATGCACTGTGGAAGGGACAGGGTTAAAGGGAGCCAAAATGGATAGTAAAGTACCGAGGGACTCGCAGTAGCGGGAAGTTGTTACCCCAGTTCTGGTGGGGTGAGAGTAGAGAGCTGTTCTTGGAGCTCATTGAGAACCTCGAGTAGTGATAAGAGCTGTGTCAGGAATGCAGCCACCGACTGCAGAAGAATAAATATCCAGTCTCTCTCTCCTTCCACCTTCTGATCTCTTCCCAGGGTCTCCTATTGACCAAACTAACTGGAAGGCCGAGGGCAAAAGAACGGACACAATCCGTGTAGGACACTGTTGGGAGAAGAGTGGAGAGTGAACCAGATGGGGCAGGTAGGGAACACGGAGCACACTGTCCAATGTAGGTTTCCAGTTCACTTCCTTGCTGTGGATAATGCTGTTGATAACAACGAGTTTGCCATGTGAGATGCCAGTGGTATCCCTGGGACTAGAAGCGTCTCCTGACCTTCTTCTTTCTGATAATGGGAAGTATGTCAGTCACCAGGTATTCCTTATTTGATTTGGCCACCAGGAAGTTAATTGTGGAAGACGGTGTGCACAGTTATAATAATTAGCCCTAATCCACATTTTCTGGGATAACTGTCACTATTTTTTTGTTATATGCTTCTTATTTATCTTTGTTTGAGTGATTCGATTGTTTATTTGTTCTTCATTATATCATCTCAAATTACTTTTAGAAACAAGTGCAGTATAAACAGTAAGTCTTTTTTCTCTTTCTTCTTTCTTTCTTTCTTTCTTTCTTTCTTTCTTTCTTTCTTTCTTTCTTTCTTTCTTTCTTTCTTTCTTTCTTTTTGAGACAGAGCCTCAAGCTGTCACCCTGGGTAGAGTGCTATGGCACTCACAGCTCACAGCAACCTTCAACTCCTGGGCTCAAGCGATTCTCCTGCCTCTGCCTCCCAAGTAGCTGAGACTACAGGTGTCCGCCACAACACCCGGCTATTTTTTGGTTGCAGCCGTCATTATTGTTTGGTGGGCCCGGGCAGGATTTGAACCCGCCAGCTCAGGTGTACGTGGCTGGCACCTTAGCTGCTGGAGCCACAGGTGCTGAGCCAACAGTAAGTCTTAACGTACATATATCAGTTGGCATTAGGCTTGGCTGTAGGTAACAGATACACAGATAACCATGCCTTTGGTAAGATAGAAGCTAATTCTCTCTTCAGTGAATGTCTGCAGGTAGGCAGGCCTTGTCGTAGGCAGGCCTTGTCAGGTACAGGAGCACAGGCCTTGAGGGTGCCAGCTATAATTTGACCTCCTTTTTTTTTATTTTGAGACAGAGCCTCAAGCTATCACCACCCTGGGTAAAGTGCTGTGACATCACAGCTCACAGCAACCTCCAACTCCTGGGCTCAAGCGATTCTCTTGCCTCAGCCTCCCAAGTAACTGGGACCACAGGTGCCCACCACAACACCTGGCTATTTTTTGGTTGCAGCCGTCATTGTTGTTTGGTGGGCCTGGGCTGGATTCAAACCCGCCAGCTCAGGTGTATGTGGCTAATGCCTTTGCCACTTAAGCCACAGGTGCCGAGCCAATTTGGCCTTCTTATTAGTTATTTGCTAAGACCCTCACCAGGAACTAAATGGTGAGATCTTTAGCTAAGCAGAGTTACTAACCCCAGGCCTCACCTACCACTAACCCTGTGACCTGGGCGTTGTCACACCTACTTCAGTAAAAGCTCTCCCTGGGGTCCAGGGACCCTCTGGATACACTTGGAATATTTCACACTTGGAATAAAGTTTGTCTCCCATCTTGGGTAGCTATGTGTGATGATGGGGAAAGACAGGAAAGTTGAGGCCTCCATGAAAGGAGGAACACGTGGCTTCTTCAGAAGCGGCTTAGTCTGCTTTTGGCTGCAATAATAGAACTTCACAGACTGAGTAATTTATAAGGAAAATAAATTTATGGTTGGGCTCGGTGGCTCACTCTTATAATCCTAGCACTTTGGGAGGCTGAGGAGGGTGGATTGCTTGAGCTCACAGGTTTGAGACCAGCCTGAGCAAAAGCAAGACCCCCATCTCTACTAAAAATAGAAAAACTGAGGCAAGAAGATTGCTTGAGCCAAGTTGGAGGTTGCTGTGAGCTATGACTCCTGGCACTTTACTCAGGGCGACAGCTTGAGACTCTGTCTCAAAAAAAAAAAAAAAAGAAAAAAGAAAAGAAATTTATTTGGCTCATGGTTCTGGAGACTGAGAAGTCCAAGAGCATGGTAATGGCATCTGAGAAGGGTTTTTTGTACTTTGTCATCCTTTGGGAGAGAGTGGAAGCAGGTGTGTGAGACTCAGAGGATGGGGCCAAACTTATCCCTTACCAGGAAACTACTTCCACAATAACAACATTAATCCATTCATGAGAACAAAGCCCTTGTGACCTAATAACCTCTTAAAAGTCCTACTTCTTAATATCATCATAATTGATGATATAAGAAGATTTAAACATTGCCCCAAATGAGATACTTTGAGTAATGAAAGGGGACACTTTTAATAATTATGCTTGGGGCTGGGCACGGCGGCTCATGCCTATAATCTCTGCACTCTGGGAGGCCTAGGTGGAAGGATCCCTTGAGTTCAGGAGTTCAAAATCAGCCCCAGGTAGAGTTAGACCATTAGACCCTGCCTTCCTTCCTTCCTTCCTTCCTTCCTTCCTTCCTTCCTTCCTTCCTTCCTTCTTTCTTTTCTTTCTTTTTTGCAGTTTTGGCCAGGGCCAGGCTTGAACCAGCTGGCATCCCACTCCTTGAGCCATAGGCATGGCCCAGACCCTGTCTTTCTAAAAAATAGAAAAAATTAGTCAGGTACCGTGGTGGGCATTTGTAGTCCTAGCTACTGGCGAGGCTAAGGCAAGAGGATGGCTGGAATCCAGGAGTTTGAAGTTGCTGTGAGCTAGGCTGACACCATGGCACTCTAGCCTGGGGCAACAGAATGAGACTCTGTTTCAAAATAAAATTATGCTTGGATAAAAGTTGTATATTATATAATGGGACCATTCTAAGCAAACCCAGACACATGGTCTTCCTAACTTTGGGGTAATACCCGAGGGCCCTCACTCCGCTGGCCCTCCATTGCTCTGGGGATAGAGGTCACACTCCAGGTAACTTCCACAATTCTCAGCAGCCAAGTTCCCTGGCTTTCCTTCTGCTTCTGCTTCTTGGGGACTGAATCACCAGGCACATAGCCCCACCTACTAGCCTCTGAGGATGACTTGAAAGCTAATAAAGCAGCCTTCCTCACCCCCTACCCTCCACCCCAGGCAGGAGCTGTCCCTCCCTTTTCTTTCTCCTTGCTGCTTTGCTGAGGGATTATAGGTAGGATCGTAGGAGGACTGGGGAGCCTTCTGCATCTGGGATCTCAGCTCCATGGTCAGGGGAGCACAGTGGGCTATTTCAAAGAACATAGGGCTAGAGTTTAAGTTTGGGGTGCTTCTTTATCATAAAGAGAAGGTGTTGGGTCACAAGAAGGGCCTTCCAGCCCTAACATCAAGTGATTCTCTGATGATTCCTGCCCTGCATGGTTACTAAGTGATGAGCCTGACTTATGCCTAAATCAGGGAAGGTGTTAGAGTTAAGATTATATCAAAATCCATCAAATCCATTAAAGCAGACCTGATTCAAAAGAAGCAAGCAGGATTTCCTGTTTAGAAATGACAAGAATTCAAGGCTGACTCACAGTGAATCATTTTCTTGCTTGCTGCTTGGCCCTCTCTACTTTCGTTGCCCTCTCCAAGAAAGGTGCACTGCTGAACTCATCCTCAAGGCCCATTTCTCTGAGGCGCCCCACAGCCAATCCTGGGCTTTCTTTGCATATAGAAAGGCATCCACACTGGCCAGGCCAACACTGCAATCTCTGTCCCTCCAGCAATTTACATCTGAATGGAAAGGAAAAGTAAGGATTTCAGTAGCACAAGCACTGACTTCATCTATACTTCAAGTTGTTTTTTTTTTTTTTTCTTTTGAGACAGAGTCTTTCTCTGTCACCCTGGGTAGAGTGCCATGGCATTATAGCTCACAGAGCTTAAGTGATCCTCTTGCCTCAGCCTCCGGAGTAGCTGAGATTGCAGGTGCCTGCCACAAAGCCCAGCCTCCAATTCCTGAGCTCAGGCAATCCACCTGCCTCAGCCTTCCATAGTGCAGGGATTACAGGCATGAGCCACCAAACCCGGCCACTTCTTTGAGTTTTGTGTCTTAGTCACTAAATCTGTTGAGTGGCTTAAGGCTAGACATCTACTTAAAATAATGTACTTTTTGATTGAAATCAATGCTATCCTTTCTCTGCTGTCCTTCCACTGGCTTGTAGTCACTTCTCACCTTTTATTTCATGTGTGTTGTCTGAATTTTTTTTTAAATTTTTTTATTGTTAAATCATAGCTTTTTTTTTTTTGTTTGTTTGTTTGTTTGTTTGTTTTTTGCAGTTTTTGGCTGGGGCTGGGTTTGAACATACCACCTCCGGCATATGGGGCTGGCGCCCTACTCCTTTGAGCCACAGGGCCACCTGTTGTCTGGATTTTAAGTAAAATGAGACAGGGACCTTGTCTTTGGTCATTTTTTAAATCCCCTATAGCCTTGCTAATGAAACGTAATTTGCATTGTAACAAGATCTCCAGGCAATTGGTTGAGCAGCACTATCCTGGAATTCAGCACAGCGCCTTGTGAGAGTTTGACCAAACCAAGGAAGTGTAGATGGTTATAGTATATTTTGAAACTCAATTTTTTTTTTTAATTTATCCAACAAGTGAACAGATTTGATGAAGTTTTTGAATTTGTAAGTTGACTTTTTCATCAAATTTTTAATTTTTGGTGATTATTTCTTCCAATAGAAAAACTAGCAGTGTTATTTGTTTGGCCCTCTTTCTGAGACTTCAGTTACACAAACATTAGGTCACTTGGTATTCCAAGGTCACTGATATTCTGTTCATCAATTTTTTTTTACCTATTTGTTTCAGTTTGAATTCTTTCGATTGATCTGTCTTCAAGTTCATTGATCCTTTCTCTCTGGTGTCCAATGTGCTATTAAGCTAACTCAAAGAATTTTAAGATATTTTATTTATTTATTTATTTATTTATTTATTTATTTATTTATTGAGGCAGAGCCTCACTCTGCTGCCCTGGATAGAGTGCTGCAGTATCACAGCTCACAGCAACCTCAAAGTCTTGGTCTTGAGCAATCCTCTTGCATCAGCTGCCCCAGTAGTTGGGACTACAGGCATCGGCTTGGCTAGTTTTTCTATTTTTTAGTAAAGACAGGGTCTTGCTCTTGCTCAGGCTGGTCTCCAACTCCTGAGCTCAAGCAATCACTGGCCTCGGCCTCCCAGAATGCTAGGATTATAGGCATGAGCCACCACGCCTGGCCCTAAAATATAATTTTTAGTTCTAGAATTTCCACCGGGTTCTTTTTTAGAGTTTACATTCTCTACTAAAATAACCCTTCTATTCAACGTTTGCAACTATCTTTTCCAGTGAACTTTAACATACAGTATTTATATTAATAATTGTTTTTAAGCTCTTGCCTGCTAACTCCACTAACTGGATCACCTATGGATCTGATTCTATATTTTCTCCTGATAATGGATCACATGTTTTTTGTTCTTTAACCATCTGATGCTTTTTAAATATAGTATTCCAGAAATTTTGTATAAAAGAATAGCAGAGACTGAAATATACATTTCTATTTCCCAGAAAGTACAAACCTTTTTCTCTGTCTGGTTGTTAGATTGAGAAGCTGCTCAGATTCCTCTGAGAGTAGAGTTGACACTGGACTGCAGTTTTAATTAAATTGTGTTCACCTGTAATTAACCCAGTCTAAAGCTTCTACCTCTTTCTCATGCTGTCAGTTTTTGAGTTGAGAGGGGGTCAAGCATAGGTTCAGATCATTTTGATTCATCTTTGGACTCAACTCCTACAGGGCCTCAGAATCTAAGCACTGTGAAAATGTGCAGGACTATGTTCATTTTATGCTTTCCAGCCACTTCTCCACTGCCACTTTTGTAGCAAAGTTCAGGAGTGGGAGTGGGTGGAGTAGAGAGTTTATTGGGCCAAATGATCTGTTTTTAATTGGGCTCTTTCAGATTTTAATGTCTTGCCAGCCCACACCATGGGGCTTGGCTGATTTCTTCTTACCAAGCCTCTGTCTATAGCATGTTCTTCCATCTACCTGAAGCCAGACTAGACACATCCTCAAGTATGGAAACTGTTGTGACCTTCTGTACTTTTATAAGGAGCTTGTTTCTTCCTGGAATTCAATTCATCAACACTTTTATGCATCTACTGCTCAATAAACAAATATGACTGTTAATTTTTATTTTGTCTGGGTTTTTCTTATTGTAAAGACATGTAAAGCATTGTGGCAAATGCTTTTCATGTCTCTCTGTGTCCCAACCAGAGGTGGAACTCTTTGAGATATTAGAGGAGCAGTAGGGAGGTCAATGTGGCTACATTGAATGAGTGAAAAGAGAAGTAAGAGGTGAAATCCTAGATGTAATCAGGAGTCAGTTCATGTTCACTCTGCAGGCCACTGGAAAGACTGACTTTTGAATGAGATGGGAAGGGAATGGATGATTTTGAGCAGCAGAATGAGAGAATATGGTGTAGGTTTTAATGGGATCATTCTGGCTGCTGGGATAAGAATCGTCTGTAAGGGGTAAGGGAAGCAATAGAGTCCAGTTATCGCAACACTCCTGGCAAAGGCCAATGGTGGCTGGGACTAGTGTGTCATTGGTGGGCTGGTGAGAAGTGTCAAAGTCCGGAGACATTTTGAAGACAGAGACAAGAGGGTTTACTGACAGGTTGTAAGTCACATGTAGGGGAAAAAAGAGAAGAGTTAAGGATGACTCCAAAGTTTTGTTGTGAACAAGTGGAAGGATGGAGTTGTCTGGTTGAGATGGAAGACTGAGAATCAGTGTCTTAGTCCGTGTGCTGCTATAACAAGATACCACAGACTGGATAATTTATTAAGAACAGAGATTTATTTTCTCATAGTTCTTGAGGCTGGGAAGTCTAAAATCAAGGTGCTGGCATTTGGTGAGGGCCTCCTTGCCGAGTTATCACATGGAGGAAGGTGGAAGGGTAAGAGAGAGCAAAAGGGCACAACTTGGCTGGGCACGGGGGCTCATGTCTATGATCCTACTGCTCTGGGAGGCGAAGGCGGGAGCATCCTTTGAGCTCAGGAGTTTGAAACCAGCCTGAACGAGAGTAAAACTCCATCTCTACTAAAAATAGAAAAACTAGCTGGACGTTGTGGTGGACACCTGTAGTCCCAGCTACTGAGGAGTTTGAGGTTGCTGTGAGCTATGATGCCAGAGTACTCTAGCCTGGGGCAACAACAGAGTGAGTCTCAAAAAAAGAAAAAAAAGGGGGCAAACTTGTCCTTTTGTAATGGCACCTGTTCCATCCATGAAGGTGGAATCCTCATGGCCCAATCACCTCTTAAAAGTCCCACCTCTTAATACTGTTATGATGGCAATTAAATTTCAACATGAGTTTGTGAGGGGATAAACATTCAAACCATAGCAAGCAGATTCATGGGAAGTACCCTGTACTCATCCAAGTAGAGACGTTAAGTAGGTACTTGTTTGTATATATGAATCTGAAAAAAGAGCTGGGCTTATACTTTTTTAATGAAAGAATGAATATGATAAATCTTATTAGCCTGCTTTTATGTAATAATAGCTAACTTTTATTAAGTGCTTACTGTGTGCAGGCATGCTACTATGTTCTTACATGCATTACCCATTCAATCCTCACAACAACTCTAGGAGTTAAATTCTATTACTGTCGTCCACATTAGTTTAGTATTAGATGGTTAGAGCTGCTATAACAAAATACTAGACAGGGTGACATAAACAAAAATAAACAGAAGTTTATTTTTTCATAGTTCTGGAGGCTGGAAGCCCAAGACTAAGGTGTCAGCAGCTTTGGTTTCCTCCTGAGTCATCTCCCCTTGGCTTGCAGAAGGCTGCCTACTCTCTGTGGCCTCCCATGGCATTTCCTCTGTGTGTGTCTCAAAAGTGATTATGAGACAAGTAGAATCACTTATGAGACATTCTGCACTAGAGCAGTTTGTCCCATGGAAAGCCAACCACATATGCAGGGGAATGGAGGGAAATAAAAGTCCATGACTTTGGTCACAGGAGGAAACTTCCCTTGATCTTATGGCTGAACATGACCCCAGAGAAAAGCTGGAGTAGCCTCCCAGAGGAGGCCACAGCCTCATTTTCCAAGGCTTTCCCCTGGGTACATCTGCATCTTAAGGGGGCCTTCTGAATACTCCAAAGAAAGGATTCCAGTTGTGGGATCTGTAGGATCCCACGCAGAGCGTGGGAGCTCTGAGGTTTGGGACACCTTCTCAAGCCATTCCAGCAGACAGTCCTGTAAAGAGAGAAGGTCATGGTAAAAATGCCATCTGGATGGCTCTGGCCTGATGCTCACATAGGATTCAGAGACTTTGCCCACAGTTGGGCTCTGCCATTCGGAAACCAAGAATTAAAAGGCTAAAGAGCTCCTTGAAAGGGGATTTGGGATTCAAAATTTAGAGCAGTCCAGACTTCACTAACCGGGCAAGGCTCAGGCCCAGCTATGGATGCTGCCACACACGTCCCCTCCCACTTTGGGGCAGAGCTCTGAGTGACAGCTCATTCGACGCAGAGAGCCAGTGGAAATCCACGCTTCAGAACAATCTGTCTGGCTTTCTCTGGAAGCCAGACTGGTCAGCAGTGGCCAGAGAACAAAGGGCTCTGCAGACATGGGAAGAAAACAGCATGAAACTTTGATGGTGCACTTTTAAAGCAGGTGTAATGGATTGGGGCCAAGTTCCCTTACACTCCCAGGTCTGCCCTTCTTCCTGTCCTCTTAGAGGTTTCCTTTCAAGGCTCCATGCTGCTGGTCTGCTCCTGTCTGCCTTCCTGCTGCTGGGGCGACTCTCGTGGGGAGGTGGGCACTGCTGAAGTATATGTACCTGACAGTCTCCTTCTTCTCCCAGGATAGGGAGCTCTTTACAGCCTGAATATCCTCTGGGACTCAGGCAGGGAGTCAATGAGCCAGATAAAAAGAAAGAAGCCAGGAGTTGTGAGGGCAGAGAGAGGCATTAGGTCTCTGAAGCTCTGGGCCTCTGGCCCTCAGGATAGCAGGTCCCAGAGCAGTAGCTGTTTCTGGGTTGTAGCAGCAACCAGGGCTGTGGCCCTGCCATATGCTTTCCACAGGCCAGCCCTTAATACTCAGGTTGATTGCAATCACTACTGGGCTCCCCAGTTAATCCATTGTTTGTGTCTACATGTATGTAAATGTATATGAATAAGCACAACTGTGGCTACCCACAGAGGCCTGAAGTTATTTTTATTCAGATCCTGGGACTGGGAAGGTGGGCTTTCTTGTCTGAGAGCCAGGGGCACTGAAAGGATGAGAACAATTCCTTTGACAACAGCCCATTTTCCCTCTACTTCTCTTTCTTCTGTATTTTAGAAATTCAGCCATAGATTCTGTGAGCCAATGGAGAAATGTGAACCCGAACCCAAACCCAAAAATGAAACGCTAGAAGAAAGCCCCAGTCCTTCATGGAAATGGGTACAGCCTGAGAAACATTCTTCCCCCTGTAGAAACAGGAGTCACAAGATTGTCCTATTCGATTTTACAATAATTTTAGAATGAAAATAAACTTTATGTTCTCCCATTTGAGTTTCTAAGTCATATACTAGGAATATAGATTGTAACTGAAAGTGGATTAAACCACAAGTTTGCTGCAGCCCTGGTGGGGGAATTATCAGAGAAATAGCATGTAAATCTTATCCTGTTTTTATTTTTTTATTTTTTATCTTTTTAAACACTTTTTTTTGTTTTTTTGCAGTTTTTGGCTGGGGCCGGGCTTGAACCTGCCACCTCTGGCATTTGGGGCCAGCGCCCTACCCCTTTGAGCCACAGCCCTGTTATCCTGTTTTTAATTAGCAATAGTTCTGACAGACTCTGAGAGGCAGGTTCACTGGTGGTTGGGGGTAGTGGTTACAGAGGAGACTCAGGCAGCTGACCGATCACACCCCTGCTGTTCCTTTCCTTTTCTGGCAAAGGGAAGGGAAACTAACATTTCCTAAGCATCTAGGTGGTTGGCACCAGGCTAAGGACTTGTATACATTTGTAATCTCCTTTAATCCCTGTTTTTAATAAATGGATGAAGAAACTGGGACTCAAAGAAGTTTAAGGGGCGGCGCCTGTGGCTCAGTGAGTAGGGCGCCGGCCCCACATACCGAGGGTGGCGGGTTCAAACCCTGCCCCGGCCAAACTGCAACCAAAAAATAGCCGGGTGTTGTGGCGGGCGCCTGTAGTCCCAGCTGCTCGGGAGGCTGAGGCAGGAGAATCGCGGAAGCTCAAGAGCTGGAGGTTGCTGTGAGCCGTGTGACGTCATGGCACTCAACCGAGGGCGGTAAAGTGAGACTCTGTCTCTACAAAAAAAAAAAAAGAAGAAGTTTAAGTATAATAACAGATAGGGTCCACAGCAGGACTTTTAGCTGTGTCTGGGGATTCCAGATCCCAACCTTCTTTTACTACTAGCCTGCCAAAGTGCTAGGATTACAGGTGCCAGCCACTGTGTCCAGCGCTACTGTTACTTTATATGTGCTAGGCTTGATCCCACAACTAGAACACACACCTTTTGAAAACAGGGCCAGTGAAAACAGGTTGTCTCACTCTTCTTCCGACTTTCTTTCTCATATCTTATATTGTTACACAGTGCTGAAAACAGGTGTAATATCCACCATTTGTTGAGCATTTATTATGTACAAACACACTACTAGGTGCTTTGTGTAGTGTATTACTATTGCTATTCTCCACCAACCACATGAGGATGCTGTAATTATCTCCATCTGACCCGTGATATAACTAAATTCAGAGAGGTTAATTTTAGAGGTTATTTTTCTCTAATCACCTGCAGATGCCAAGACTGGGATTTGAATCCCCATTTGTCTGACTCCAAAGCCTTGTTCTTACCCTGTTATACTGGTTTCTTAACTGAGTCACAGAATTATCTCACAGTGCCATCTGTGGCTGCCTCATTAAACCCCCAAAGAGTCCTGTCTCCTTCCTCAGTGGCCCCTGAGGATGATGAAAGGGGAAGAGGGATGGCACAGGTTAGTGGAAGGTAGGCAAGGGATGTGTTGTACGGGTGGCTTCCCTCAAACTCCTAACATGGTTTGGGACACATAGTATGTGCTCTATGAACACTTAATATGAGGGAAATAGTTGCTTGTCAGAGAGGAAGTAATATTTATTTTAGTTAAACCTATGAGGAATGTATAGAAAGAGGAAGGGATCTCAGTGCCAAGGAACAAAAAGAGATCAAATGAAACATGTCCCGAAAACATACCATTAAATTATTTTTTAACAATTCCATTTCAGAACAGGTACAGTGGCTCACACTTATAATCGCAGCACTTTGGGTGGCTGAGCCAGGAGGAGTGCCTGAGGCCAGGAGTTCGAGACCAGCCTGGGCAACATAGCTGGGCATGGTAGTGCATCCCTGTAGTCCTAGCTACTCTGGAGTATGAGACAGGAGGATTGCTTGAGCCTGGGCAACAGAAAAAGACACTATGTAAAAAAAAAAATTGTACTTCAAAGGCAGTGACAGAAATTTTGTTGTACACATAAGTACTAAAGAAATGGAACACAGCAGCTGTCTACCTACAGGGAATATTTGAGCAATAAATATTTAAGCAAAAACTTCCTCCAGACAAGGAATCACCAGAAATGCTTTCTGAGGAACTGAACTCTAAACTCAAAGGAACATTAAGATTCTTTTTTCTCCTCGCCTCTGAGAACTTACCCCCAAACCATAGTAAAGATTATGGTCTATGACATTGCCTTGCAGCTGATATAAACTGGAGAAGTATTTTCTCCCTAAGGTCAATAAGAATTTATGCCAGCATCTTGTACAGGGTTCAGTTACATATATTTTATACCTTCTTTGTGAGAGGGGTCAAGATTGAAAAACAAAAACAAAAACTATTAAACACTGAAGTATCTGGGAATTTTTGATACTTTTCTGCAGTTGTAAAATCCAGGACTGATCCTGTTACTTAGCTTGTCACAAGTTACCATAGTCTCAGTTGATGTTTAGGAGTCCATGAAACCTGAAATAGGTCCCATACCTGGTCTGATTTTAGGGAAGAATTTCGAGTTCCTAAGGCCATTTCTTAGAGCTTTATTACAGTCTTGTACAAGCTTAGCGACCTTGAAGCCTTAGGAGTAAGCCTGAAGTGGCCCTATCATTATCCATTTCACATCGCAGTTGGAAATTTCTTTAAACAAAGTAAACCAAGATTGGTAATTTAAGACTGGATTGCTCCTAAAGAACAGCTTGACATTTATTCAAATCACTGATTTGGGTGCCCTAACCCCTGCCAAGAAGTGAGTCAGGTTAGGTACAAAGAGGAACCTGAGGGCTGGGAGAAACCTGTACAGTGGTCACTGGATTAGTGTAGATCTCTCTCTGGGTGGAGAGACAGTGGTAACCCCACTGCTAGAGCTATTTAAATGTCACTTGGACTTGAGCGAACCATTAAAGGAAGCAGCCTCTCTACCTAGGATGTCTTCCTAAAATGTAAATATCTTGTGAGTTGATAAAGGGCCGGCTGCTGTTGCTGTGCCTCAAGGTAAGGCCAGAGAGAGGTGGTGAGTGCAGGAGGAAAGCAGAATAGGAGGAGAGATTAACAGATAAAGAAAGAGCTACTGCACGTGGGAGAGACAGAGGGAAGTTGGCAGAGAGGGCAAGAAAATCCAGGATGTGCAGAAGAGGAACTAGAGGGGCAAAGCTCTATCCTCAGTTCCAGAAGATTCCATAGCAAAGCCCGGTACCACATGTCTGCCAGCCTAAAGGGCTCAGCCACCAAACAAAGACATCCTGCATGTGTTGGCAGGCTCCTGAGGGCCGCCCTCTGGATAGCTGGACATGAGCCAGGCATGTGGGGCAGTCATCCTTGAAAGGCAGGTGTGAGGTGATGGTGCTGCGGGGCACTCCCTTCCCTTGCTTGTCTCCTGCATCCAGGAGGACTTTTCTCTGAGCCCACAGGATCTCTGAATGGTCCTTAGCTGGGAAGGCCCCTTTAGCCAGATCCCCCTCCACCCATCTGACAGAGTTCAGAAAAGAGGCCTGTCCAGTCATGCACATCAGCCTCAGCCCACAGGCCAGGGCAGGGCTGGAAGATGGGGCAGTGTGCTGAATGCAGACAAGGAGAGAAGTAGGAACTGAAAATGTGCCCTAGAGCCAATGCTAGGCAGCCGGACCGCTTCCTGCGGGTGATGCAATAGCTTCTGCTGCAGGTGGTGCTGGTGGTGGGAGTGTTTGCAACTAAGAGAGGCTGGAATTCACCTCACTAGGCTGGCTGCCTCAGGCTTGGCCTTCCTGTTCTGGGGGCAGTGAGGACAGTGTGTTATTGATGGGGGCAGGGGAGGGGTGTGAATCCTGTCTGTGGGGAGGGACTGGGTGTGCCTAAAAGCCATAGGTGTAGGGGATGTAAGCACTGGGTTTCATGTCAGGCAGATGTGGCTTCAAATCACGCTTCTGTTGTTATTTGCCTGTCCTTGGAAGATGTGATCTTAGTCTACTAAAGTGTAAAATGCTGCACATAGTAGGTGCTCAACAGGTGGGAGTGATTTCGATTATAGCCCTGGCAGGGACCTGGGCAGAACTGGGATCAGAGGTTGGTGTTAGCCCCTGCTTTGCCAGACTGTTTACCTAATAGCCGGTTATGGTGGCTCATGCCTATAATCCCAGCACTCTGGGAGGCCAAGGTGGGTAGATTGCTTAAGCTCAGGAGTTCTAAATCAGGCTGAGCAAGAGTGAGACCCCATCTCTACTAAAAATAGAAAAACTAGCTGGGCCTTTTTGTGGGTACCTGTCTGTCCAGATACTAGGGAGGGGAGGCTGAGGCAAGATCTTTTGAGCTCAAGACTTTGAGGGTGCTGTGAGCTGTGACTACATGGCACTCTACCCAGTAGATGACAGAGACTCTGTCTAAACCACCCCACCCCCAAAACAAAAACCTCAAACAGACTGTTTACCCAAGTTATTCCACTGAATTCATAGGGGCAAAGACATAAATATGAGTGTCAGAAGGCCACCTGTTCGTAGCAGAGCAAGAGCTGAACCCAGATTGCCTGATGTCTAGTCTAGAGTTTTTTCTACTTCACCTGCTGACAGGTAGACTTTGGGAACATGGAGGAAGTGGGTCATCAGATGTTTCCAGATGCCTCTGTGCAAAGAAAGACAAAACCATCTGGGAGAAGGCTTAGCCATCCAAAGAATGCTGTTTTTCCTTAGCTTGTCCAGTTTCAGCTCTTCCTGCCATATCTTCCTCCTGTCCCCAGTGTCCCTTCGAGCTTGTTGTGTAGGTATGTACATGTACATAAAAAGTTCACATTTGGGAAGAAAGAGTTGCTGATAAGCTCAAGGATCACCCTAGGAATGAATGGCATGAACTCTACCACACAGTAAACATTTGAAAAACTCACATCTGGGTGATTGAGCCCCTTCTAGAAAGAGACCCTCTCCAACTACGGACAGTGGGTGCTGAAGTGTCAGCTGGGAAATAGGTGATCTAACTCATCTTGTCAGTCAAGAGCCTCTTAAGCACTAAGTTCACAACCTAGGAGACCTTAAGCCATCAAGAGACTAGTCAGAGGACGTTTTGGGTGGCAGTTTCCTTGATAGCAATCTTTGGTATCAGCTGGAAATCTCTGAGATTTTTCTGTCAATCCCAAAGAGAAGTATGTACTGAAATAGTGATACATGTTAGCCTAGGAAAGAGGCAAGGCTGCCATCCTAAGAGAGGTAGAGTGCAAGAAAGTGTATTTTGATTGGATTTCTTCCTTTCTTGGAAGGATAAAGCCAACTCCTTTTCCATGGGCTGGGCACTGAGTGGGGGGCAGGCACCGAGGACACTGCCCTAAAGGCGTGGCTCATGGTTTCCCCGTACATTTCTTTCTATAGACCTGTAAGTGCCATCATGTGCCAAACCTGGAGGACCGTGGTCTGGGGGTACCAATGAGTAGATGATATTACCCTTGCTTTCTAGGGGGATTCTCTCTGCTGGTGAGAGGAACTAAAGTTAAACCAGGCATCCTGAATGGCAAACACAAAGTGGACTGGACATTTGCTGGAAATCCCCCTCTGCAGCTTTCTTCCCACTTCCTAACATAGAACTCTTCAGACCTTGTAAATGTGAAAATGTACCTTTATTCAGCAAACATTTACTGGGTAGTCTTCCAAACAAAACTGAACATATGCTGAATGCCATATTTCATGCCTTATTGTTTAGGTTCTCCTGGGCATGGTAGCCTTAATCTTTATTTATTTATTTATTTTGCTTGAGACAGTGTCTCACTATACTACCCTAGGTAGAGTGCCATGGCTTTACTGCTCACAGTAACCTCAAACTCTTGGGCTTAAGTGATTCTCTCGTCTAAGCCTCCCATGTAGCTGGGACTACAGGCACCCGTCACAATGCCTATTTTTTTTTTGTTGTAGTTGTCATTGTTGTTCTAGCAGGTCCAGGCTGGGTTCGAATCCGCCAGTCCCCCCACCCACGGTGTATGTGGCTGGTGCCCTAACCACTGAGCCACTGAGCTACCTTAGTCTTTAGTCTGCACTTCCTTCAGGTATCTGAATTTCCAGATGCTGACTCTTTAGTACAGTACCTTTTTCTATTTGGTTTGTTTGTTTGTGACAAGTCTCACTCTGTCACCCTGGGAACAGTGCTGTGGCATTATCATACCTCATAGGAACCTCAAACTCTTGGGCTCAAATGATCCTCTTGCCTCAGCCTCCCTAGTAGCTGGTACTACAGGTGCCCACCAGCCACAATGCTTGGTTAGTTCTTTCTATTTGTAGTAGAGATGGGGTCTCACCCTTGCTCAGGCAGGTCCCAAACTCATCCATTCACCTGGGCCTCCTAGAGTACTAGGATTACAGGCATGAGCCACTGCACCCGGGCTACCCTTTTCTAGTTGAATCTCATTGAATCAGTGATTGGCAAGTAGTGAGCTCATTGACTGCGAAATCTAGTCTCCTGCTTGTCCAATCAGCAGAAGCCAAACTGTCTGTCTGCTCAGGTATATTTCATATCTCTCTGTTTGCTGCCCGTCCCCCCCACCCCAAACACTGTACAACTCAGAATAGAGGAATTATCCTTTGCAGACAGTTGGAATGATACACAGAGATAAATTCCCTCTATTAGGGCAAGTCCAGCAAGGGAAGGACACCCAAGTCTTCCAGGTCCATGGTCTTTCTTACATAGATGAGCCTTTTGGAGGGAGTAAAGAGGTAAGGGAGTCAGGGACCAGGGACTCCCCCAACAAGACCCCCTCCTTAACCATAAATCAGTTTCTAATCTAAACCCTTCCTGGGGGTTGAGTTACAAACCTTAGTAACCCCAGGGCAGTCTGCCTGGTAATTCCTATTATTCAGCTGTCAGCTGGTTTTTTAAAAACCACCCTTCCCCCCGATCTAGTTACTGGAGTTTTAGAGCCCATTCCTTGTCTCAGAGAGAAATCCTATAGCCAGGTGAACAATGGAGAGGGCTCATGCCCCCTTTCTACAGGGAGCTGGGTTTTCTCTCCAGTTGAGAGCGGCCTCTCCTTAACTCTTTGCATTCCTCTCAGGCTGTCAGGGAAGGTCCACCTCCCTGTCAGCCTCCATGCTGATCCCTTCAGAGAAACTTTTCCTGCTTTCTCTGGGGATCCTCCTTCCAGAGCCACATCAGTTAGCAGAGGAGAAAACAAATTGGGAAGAGAGGCAGGAAGAGAAAGACTGAGAGCTTGCTGGGGCTGCAATGTGCCTTTGCTGTGAGCCCAGACAAAAGCCCAGGGCTCATCTGTTCTCAGAGTTCTACTATTGGTCAGGGGGTTCAGAGCCCAAACCTGCAGCCCAGCGGGTCCTGACTCTGCTACAGAGTCCATGCTGTGCTGGGATAGGAGAAAGGACATAGAGAGAGGGGCCTGCTTTGACAGTGATGAGAGGTGAGGGTGAGGCTCCTGACCTCCCTGACCCCTTTATCCCTGATGTCCTTCTCTGGTCCCTCCAGCTCAGAAGTCTGGGCCCCTTACTGCTTGACCTTAGAGGCTGAGAGCACAGCACGCCAGGCCACAGGTGTCCTTCAGAACCAGCCTGAGGGAGCAGGCTGGGAAAGCCTGGGAGATAGGGCTCAAAGGAATTATCACTAGTGGGTGTGACCATCCCCCATCTTACAATCAGCCCAGACCCACTAAGATACACCCTGCTGTTTCCCAGTCCCATTTCCCTACAATGGGGATGGAGGGAAATGAGCTACAGACCCCTTCAAGACACTGTTGTAAGCTAAGGAACCACCCTACTCACAACATTCGTGTGTACCCACAAATACAGTTTAGTCAGCTTCAGAGGTCCATAGACCTTAAAGCTCACGACCCTGAAGAACTGGTGATCCTAGGTAAAATCCCTGCTCTCCCAGATTCCTTGCCTTGTGGTCCCAAACTCACCATGCAGGGCTATGATAAAGCAGAGCTTTAGCATCCCAAGTGGGTCAGAGAACTAGGATGGCCCCCACCCCTCAGGGCCTTGCTGTCCCAGAGGGCAGATTCAGAGCTGCTTTGTCCTTTAGCTCCAGTCTTTACCCCACGGACTGCCCATAGCACCACTGGCCACTCAGGGACACTGGCCCAGAAAGAAAGCCAATGACAAGAAAAGGATGAAATTAAATTGAGGAAGGAGGTCTGTGCATGGGAACTCTGGAGGGCTCCCAATGCCCTTCACAGAGGTTGGGCTTGGTCCCCTCATCTTCCCACATGTGGCACGAGTGCAAGGTCACCCTGACCAGCTCTGACACTCCTTCTTGGGCAAGCCTCCCAGTAAAATAATATACCTCCTTTTGGCTGCAGCACCTCTTGCTGGACATCTGTCAACTCTTGGGGGAAGTAGGCTGCTGGCCAACCTTGACTCTCTGCTCTTTCCCTTTTTCCTCTTCTTGGTCCTGTGGGGACAGTATTTCCCTACTCTACCAATTATGGCCTTGACATGCCTGATTCACCCTTTTTCAGGTACATGCTGAGGGAGCTAGGAAAAGAATGGATAGGAAAAAGGTACAAGGAGACTTCAGGCTCCACTGAGTTGAGGGACCCAGCTCCACTTAATTTTTTTCTGAGTTTACAACCCAGGAAAGCAGCTTGGTGGGTGACTGCACCTGGTGGTTCAGGCCTCCATCTTCACTCACTTAGGCTGTTGCAGGGGCTGGCATCCTCTCGGACTTCTGAATTCATTTATCTTTCCTAAAGTTAAGGCTTGGTCAAGTCACTCATCTTCAATAAAATCTTTGCTGCCTCCTCTTAATAAAATACAGAATGGCGCCTATGGCTCAGTGAGTAGGGCGCCGGCCCCATATACCGAGGGTGGCGGGTTCAAACCCAGCCCCATATACTGAGGGTGGCGGGTTCAAACCCAGCCCCATATACTGAGGGTGGCGGGTTCAAACCCAGCCCCAGCTGAACTGCAACAACAACAACAAAAAATAGCCGGGCATTGTGGCAGGCGCCTGTAGTCCCAGCTGGTCGGGAGGCTGAGGCAGGAGAATCGCGGAAGCCCACGAGCTGGAGGTTGCTGTGAGTCCTGTGAAGTCACGCACTTCCACCAAGGGCGGTAAAGTGAGACTCTGACTCTACAAAAAAAAAAAAAAAAAAAAAAAAAAATACAGATTCCTCAGGCCAGCATTCCAGGGACACTTCTGTAAACTGACCTGAACCTCCCTGCTCATGCTCTCCTGTTCTAAATCCCATTGTGAACCCAGTGATCCAGTCATCAACCTGACCCTCCTCCCTGGGCGAGCAGTACTTTATTCTGCTGCCCCTAGGCCTGGGCTATTCCAATTTTCCTTACTGAAAAATTTTCCCTCATCTCAAAAGCCATCTCCCTGAAGTCTTCCCCAAACTTTGCATTTTGAATTTTTCTGCATCCCTCAGCATTTATTGTCCCTGACACTGCATTATTTCCAGGCCTACCTCTCCTAGTAGATTGTAAGCACCCTGAGGGCAGGCACCAGGTATCTTTGGCACTTAGCCCAGTACCACCCGCATGGTAAGTGCCCAATAAATGTTTGTAAGGTAGCCTGTAGATTCCCTTGGGCGATGTGCAGGACGAGTTGCTCTCCAGGCAGCACCAGCACAGTTTCTAGATGCTGCCATAAACGGGAGGTGTGTCAACTGCCCAAGCATCCCTTTGCATTCTTAAGTTCTCCTCTCCTCAGCCAGACACTTATTTTGTCAATGTCCACATCCAGTCAAGAAGCGGGCGTGAGGGCCCCTTTGGATAAATTTGACTCTCAATAACAGTCACTCAATAAATTTGTCACTCAATAACAGTGCCAGCAAAAGTGTCCTCACGCTTTCTACGGCTTTGGGCCTGGAGTTTTCTTCTGACCCGCCCGACAGGCGGGAGGAGCTTGCCACCAGGCTGGGGTCCCCGGGACCCGCACCTTGCACCACTGGACGCTCTGGCGATATCTAAAAGCTTCCCGCCTCCTCTTTCCCTTCCTTTCTGAACATGCAGCAATTAGCCCATTCCCTACGAAAAGAAGACAAAAGTCACTTTGGCGCCCCCTCTCCCTCATTGAGAGGACTCAGACTCAGGGACTCTCTGGAGCTTCCAGAGCCTGCGTTAGGAACAGAATCCGCTTGGGCAACGGCATTCCAATAGCGTTTCTGGCCAGGGTCGGAATTTTGCTCGGCCCCTTGCAATGTTTCCAAGGGAAGGTTAGCACATTCGTGACCGTCCCTGGCAGCTGCCCAGCCCGGGACTTGGGGCTCCATTCGCCATTGGCCAGTCATTTGCGTGACGCACCTGGAGGTGGGGCCTCATCAGCTGTTTGCGGGATGCCCGGAGCAGGCGTATTTTGGAAACAATACCACCCCGTGAGGAGTGGCCTCCTCCCGCGCCCGCCCGCGCCCGCTGCCGCCGCTGCCCCTACCCGCGCTGCCCGCCTCCCGCCACAGCCCGGTGAGCGCCCGGGAGGCGGCAGGGGGCCGGGCGGAGTTGGATCGTACCTACTCGGGGAAGTGGGGAGTGGAGTCGCTCTGCGTGTGGGGGCCAGGGAAGGGTTTGGGCTGCAGACGTCTGGGGTGACCATGAAGAACTGGAGTGCTGGGGCGAGGGAACGGGGTGCAGAGTCCACACCTGGGTGCGCTGCTCCAAAGGGAACTTGAATGTAGCATTTGGGACTCGAAAGGAGTTGGGTCCAGGTGGGCAGGGAAACCTGGGGTGCACTACTGAGCTGACCTGGGCGCCCCGGAGCCGGCTAGTCTCTGAGTCTGACTTTGGGGTAGATCAGGTAGTTGTGGGCATCCCGTCTCACTGAGAATTCTGAAGGCTCCTCTCCTTAACAGCTGGGCTTTTTCCCTCCATCCCAATCGAGTCTGGGCGCCAAGCCCCAGAGTGCTCATCACGCTGGACCCTGGCGCGGAGCCCTGGCATCACCACTCGGAGGCTGAGACTCTCTCCTGGAGTCACCCAGGTCTGGTGTTTGTGTGTGTGTTCGTGTTCCTAGGTTTTAGCCACTGTTGAGGCTCGCGGTGTCTGGCTATTGCCTTCTGAAAGGAAGAAGAGTCTAAATTCAGCATCCCTCTTCCAGCCCTTAAGGGTTGGGATGGCTCCAGAAAGTTATAGTTCCCCTTGCTAGGAATAAAGAATTCCCTGGCAGTGTTCTCAAGAAGTGCCTCTCTGCTACTAGTCTGGGCATCACTGCTTCAGCTCCGGAGAAGACGGCGAGAGGATCTCTTCATCCTTTCCCAACTGACACTTGACCTTGCCCTGCACCCCTCCAGAGGCTCCCACCAACAGGAGAGACACCTGCAATTCCTGTCGAGAATGGGAGGGATCCCCCGGGCTTGCAGAACCACACCCTCTCGCTGCACCTCCCCCACTGTCCAGTCCAAGCAAGGGTTGAACTTTGGGGCTTTGCTGGGAGGGGGAGGGGAGGTGATAGGCTTCAAAGGAAAAACCAAGACAATGACTCCTGCTTGTGATTGGCTTTGGAGGGCCACTTCTTAGGTTGGGATTGCCAGCCTGCAGAGAGAAGGTTGGAAGGCAGGAGGGGAGCCCCTGCCAAGTGACTGGCAGGACAGCACTTGGTCTTTTCATCAAGAAACTTTGTTTTCCTCTTGCTGATAAGCTGGAGTATCCCCCACCCCGCCCCTTTGGAAACACTATCCAAAAAACACCATGTGTCTGCTTTACCATCCTAGTAGGCATCTCTTCACTCTCCAGGGAAGAGGTCAGAGAGGAGACCATAGATAGCTTGGGGACTGGATGGGTTGGTGGGAAGATAAAAGCAGACACCTTAGAGAGAGTTTGCATTTGGGAAAGACAGGATTTCTGAATATTTGAGACCCTGAGATTCCTTTAAGTACTTCACCAACCGGCTGACCATTTGGCTTATTCTTTGAAGGCTGGAGACTATGGGACAGAACTCCTGGAGCTATCTAATTGAGTCTGACAAAGTTGTCTCTCTGTATCCTTAATCATTCAAAATCATTCAAGTGGTTGCTGCTTCCTGTTGCCCCTAGAGCCCTAAGGGGTGCCTGGCCTCTGTGTGTGTGTGTAGGAGGCTGGGTCAGAAGCTCAAGATGCTCAAACTTCCAAGAGCCATCAGGTGGAGCAAGAGGAACTTCTTTGTCACCAAGAAACTGATCAACAACCTGAATAGTATAGGCAGTGAGTGAGGTCACACAGAGAAGACTGACTTTTACTTCCTAATGTGAGACAGGTTCTTCCAATCTCGGGTTCAGGGCTGGCAGGAATGGTAGACTGTGGGGATGAAGATTTGGAGTTTTAGTGACTAGTGAGTAGACTGAGCCGGGGAGGCTGTATCTACCCACTTGCAGTTGACAGACAGCTCTGTTCTGCTGGAGAAAAGCTGAGAGGGCAGCTGCAATGGCTAACTTGGGTCTTTATCCCCTCTCCAGGACACACTCTTACCACACCGCAGAGCCTGTTGTGTTGTGCAAGCAGGGGGTGGAGACTAGAGTAAATGGGCAATAGGGCGGGGCTTAGCAGGTTTGGAGGGAACCTGGCTGCCCTAGGATTGCTGGCTTTTGTTTTTGTTACTGAGTCTGGAGCTCTGCTCAGACTGAGATGAGAGCTTGGAGGTTAGGCCTTAGGGTGGTGATTGGGTGTGTGTGTTGTGAGCACTGTGTGTGCAGCCAGCCACAGCCCCCTCTGCCCTCCCAAAGCCACTTACAGAGGCTAGTCTGGGTTATACTTTCCCAGGTACCCTTCATGCTTACAGCAGCTGCTCCTACCCCTGCTGTTGCTCACAAGCCTCAGAGTCAAAAACTTCATGACCAGCCTAAGTCAGAAGGGGGAGGAGGGGTAAAGGGGGGTTCTGAGCAGGCCCAAAGAAGAGGTGTAAAGAGTCCCTGAATGTTGAGGCAGTCCACATTTGGGGAATGGGTGTAAAATTCAGCACACCCTTGGGAGTGCTTTATTACCAGGGTTGTGTGCCATCAATATGGGTCCTGCTCCTTCAAATAGGAAGGTGAGAAAGAAGGGGAGGGAAGCCCTTCCAGGTATGGTCTGGCTGGGAGGCAGTATCCAGATGCCTGCACTGCTCCCTAACAGGGGAGATGGAGCCATCGCAGTGTGTGGAGGAACTGGAGGATGACGTGTTCCAACCAGAGGATGGGGAGCTGGGGACTGGGAATGTGCTCTCTGCTGACCTGTTTGCCCAGAGCCAGCTGGACTGTCCCCTTAGCCGGCTTCAGCTCTTCCCTCTCACCCATTGCTGTGGCCCTGGGCTTCGACCAACCAGCCAAGAAGACAAAGCCACCCAGACCCTCAGCCCAGCCTCCCCAAGCCAGGGTGTCATGCTGCCTTGTGGGGTGACTGAAGAACCCCAGAGACTCTTTTATGGTGAGTGCTTTTAGCCTCAAGACTCCTCTCACAGAGATTGGGGGAAAGGAGGGGACTTTCCCTCCCTAAACCTGCCCTTTGCTAGTTCCTCCCCCAAACTGAGCAGCAGAGGCTGTTGGCTCCACCACTTTCAACCTCCTGCCTCTCTGCTTGTTATTGCTCCTTACCTGTGCTCCTCAGACCTCCTAAGGGGCAAATGGCCTTGCTCTTCTTTTTGCCCTTTTATCTCTTTCTAGAGAGATCCTTGGGCTCATGGTATCTCCTTTTACATCCTGTGTTGCTTGAGTGGTCCAGTCTTTTGTATCCTTGCTGTGATTTATCTTCCATAAAGAGGCTCATGTTGCCCTAGAGAAGAACAAGGGAGCTATGACTCGTTACTGACACAGAAGGGAAAAACCTAGCTTGTTCTGGGAGGGAAGGTTCCTAAGGCAGAAGGTGGCCTCACTTGTCACTGGGACTTTCTGTACTTGGAAAGGGAACTGGAGAAAGAGGTTGGGCCTGCCTGGACTCAGTGCCAGCCAAGGGGATGTCTCCAAAGGTAAATCAGACAGGACCCCTTCGTTTGTGGACTTAAGTGGTTTGTTTTATGAGAAATGTGCCTTCCTCTGGCAAAAGGGGAGGTTTAGACAGCCTGTTTTCTTCTTTTAGTACAATTGCTTCTGGAGGGAGGCTGAAGATTCAGAGGCTATCTTGTGGTATCTGACAGAGCAGATTGAGGAGATGCTGCAGTTATTCCCAGAGGGAACTGCCCCATGGGGGCAATTCTGGCAAAGCAGTTCTGGCTGGAGTCTGAGGAGATGGATGAGGCCATAGGCGGGTCTGCTGGTGCCCCTAGCGGTGGCTCTAATGCCAGCACACGGGAGGTGCGGAGCTCTTGTCTAGCAGTCTGGCCTGGGCTGTCTCTAGAGAGGAACTTGGCAGTTCTGTGGGTCTTAGAGGAGTTTTCTCTCTTTTGTTTCTGCGCCGCTGCGCAGAGCTTCAGGAGCTGAGCCCAGCCTTACTCTAGTGCATTAAAAAAGTGCAGATACTTTTTGTTTGTTTTTTTTCTCTGCTTCTTGCTTTGCTCAACCCAGAAACTCTGGAGAGCTGCCTCCAGTGCTTTTCCAGAGAAGGACTTCAACCTGCTACTATATGAATAATCAACTGTAGTCAAGTGTATCTTGATGAATAAGGACAGAAGATTGGCATATTCACTCACAACACATTACCTCCCTGCCCTTTGCCATGACACTGACAGTGAGTAGAGAACAGTGAGAAGGGAAGCCTGGGACCTTTCCTTCTGTCTTCCCAGCATCAACTTTCTACACTTGGGCAGCAGGCAAGACAGACTGTCCAACTTGGCAAAGAGTCCTAAAAAAAATAAGGCTGGCTGTCCAACTTGGCAGAGAGTCCTGAAAAAAATAAGGCTGGTTCCTCTCCCTTCCCATACTTGGGTTTACCCTTGGGCCCCAAGTCTTGGCCAGGTGGGGCAGGCATGGTTGTAGAGAATGCTGAGATGTGGGTCCTCTGTCTTTGCAGGCAATGTTGGCTACCGGCTTCCTCTCCCTGCCAGTTTCCCTGCAGGCTTGCCCATTGGGGAGCAGCCCCCTGAAGGGCAGTGGCAACATCGAGCAGAGGTACAGATTGCCCGAAAGCTTCAGTGCATTGCAGACCAGTTCCACCGGCTTCATGTGCAGCAAGTAGGCACGGGGGCGTAGGGGAGGAGTGGTTGTGTCTGCTGGGGCTGGGGGATCAGGGCCTGCCTCTCTCCTCTCTCTCCTCTTTTCAGCAATTGTATCTCTGCTAGTCCTCAAGGATATGGGCCCAGAATTTTGGCCTTGGCTATTGTAGTGCCCATGAATGGGATGGACCCAACTGGATGAGCATCTTGCTCTCATCTGTCCACTCTCCGCTCACACTCCACAAGAGTGGTGTCGGGAGATGCTACAGTTGCTCCCTGCAAATGGGATGATTTTCTGCACCCTTGCTTGACAATCTGCCTCTTCTTGAGGTTGGAGGATTGTCCCTCACAGACCGAAGAGGAAGATTTTCAGGTGTTGCAGTTAACTCTGGACAGTTGGGGGGCGGGGGGGGGTGTCTGCCTGAGGTACAGTGAGAACCCAGTAACCAGGCCAAGGGATGGGGCCTGATTGGGAGAAAGTGGTAGAACCGGTTGAAACCTGACACTTTCCAGCTGGGGAGGCCACTCCTCACTGTCTGTCTGGGAACCGGGGCCTGGGACTATGGAGAGTATACCTCGGAGAGTCTCCTCAGACTGTCGGCCAGCGGGGTGCTTGGCCGGGTGCTTGGCCGGCAGCCTGGCACCAGCCCTGCCAGGGCGGAGCATTGCATGTCAGTTGAGCATGTGGCAGGGTCCATCAACAAAGGAGGCGGCTGGCAGACTTGTGCTGAAGGAGCCCTCTGTGCCACTGACTGGAGGCTGCCTGCTCCAGCAGCCTCTGTCTGGGTTGGGCCCCTGGGCATTTAACCCTTCCTCTCTAGGCTGGCTTTCTGGATGGCTGCCAAGACAGGGAGAGGATCCTGAGGCTGGATCTGTGCTAGTACAACCACAGCTGAAGCCAAAGGCATGCCACCTGGAAGGGAACACATTCCCTACCTCTGGAACTGTGTTCCCGGCCCAGCTTGTGTGTGTGCAAGTGTGTGTGTGTCTAGCTGTCTGCCTGTCAGTCAGGAAATCAGAATAAATAACTCAGCCCTGATTGGGCAGTCCCTGAGGTTAGATGGGTGACGTCAGGTGACTAGAGGAGAGTTATTGGTTCTATTAGGTTTGGCTTAAGGGCCAAACTATTGCCAGTGCCAGGGGAAGAGGAATTGACCTTGGGTTTCCTGAGAACAGGCTATCAGGTTAGATATGATTAGTGCTGCCTGCCAAGGGGTTCTCAGGGAAATTTGGGGCTGGACTTGGACTTGACTTTTCTAGTCTCTTAGTGGTCAGAGGAGGAAGGTACTCCTATGCTTAGATAATAGGCCTAAGGCTCAGTCCCTATTCCCTCCTTTGATTGTTTGGTGGGAACCTGGCACAGTGTTTCCCCTTTGGTCCATGTGTGGACTTGCTCAGATTCATGTTTTCAGTCTCTTGGCCTCCCTCCTGCTCATTCATCCTGCTGTGCTTGTATAGGCCTAAGGCCGAGCCCAGCCCTCAGTTTCCAGTCCTGGTGCTGGAGAGGATGGGAGGATACAGTGGCTATGAGTCTCCTGGACTCACCTAGAAGACTCTGGATTGCTTCATTTACAATAATCTGATCTCTTTTACCAGACTAGGGAACAGGCTAGGAGGCCCAGCTGTCTCCTGGGACTTTGACACAATTCTGGAGCCCACCTCCTAACTCAGTCCTGAACAGGAAGAGGTCTTTATCCCAAGGTCTGGCCCTGCTTTTTGCTGGCTGCATCATTTCTCCCAGTTCAGGGCTACCTTTTGAGAGCACAGGTCAGTTCCTGACTGGGTACTGTCCTCTCAGCCAGAGCCACCCTACCTGGGGAGAGAGAAAACTGGAAGAGAGTTGCGTGAGAGTCGCCGCTGTCCTGCACCTCCCTCCACACTGGCACCTAAGTTCCTTGTGCCCCTACCCTCCTACCAGGCTACCTATTTCTGCTACCTACCTTGCAATGGCAGGAGACTGGCCAGTAAGACCTTTCTTGTCAAAAAGCTGCTTTCCTCCAATTTTTCAATACAAAGAGCCTGGCTTTTTGCCTTTGCCTTGGAGAATCCTCCCCGGAATCCTCTTGTTCTTAATCCCCTCCTCACTGACCCCGCTCACAGACCTTCACTAGGAACTCCTCCTGTGGGAAGGTCTAGGCTGATAGCTTCAGACAGGTGGAGCACCAGCCCTCCGGGACCTGTTAGCAGCTGGTTTTAAGAAGTGAGTCATTTTCTGAACTTGATTCTTATGTAAACTATGGTCTAATGTTTCATATCTAGAAAATACTGTTTTCTTACTCCAGTCTTATTCTTTATTTTCTTTCCCTATTCTCTTCCCTCATTTTTGTAGGCAGAGAAACTGAGGTACGGGGAAGGAAGTTGTTTAGGATTAAGATTCCAGGATTCAGGTACAGGTTTGAATACCAGCTCTGCCACCTGCTAACCACTGGGAAGTCATTGGACCTTGCTCAGCCTGTTTCCATTTCTGCAAATTAGAGCTAATATCGCAGAACTTTATTGTGATGGAGAAGTGAGAAAATGCCTATGAACATTCAGGACACGTAGTAGATGTTCTTCAATGCTCGTTGCTTTCTGTGTATTTATAATCCTGATCATACCGCACATTTGCTCTTGTTCACAGTTCATTTCCCACTCCAACTGTCAGGCTGATCCCAGACAGAGCTGCCTCCCTAAACTTCCTGCCGTGTCCAGATAAATCAGCATCCAGGCTCTGTTCTGTTATACACCTTGGCCTTATCCATTTTTCCTCAGAGAGTGAGAGTCATTCCCCATTATTATTATGGGTTGAATTTAGAGAACTGAGAGAGGCAGCCGGGAGGAGCTTGAGTAAGCCTGACCACCTCCTTTCCTCCAGATCTGGTACAGTGTCCTGGGGCCAGATAGTAACCATTGGTCCATAGTCATATAGGGAGAGTAAACACCCTTATTTTGGCCCTGATTACTGACCTCAGCTGTTCTTTTCTCTATACCAAAAGAACCTTTTGCCTTGGAAGTGTGGAGCAGAGAGAGGGGGTGTGATGATGGGATAGGATGGCATTGTGGCAAACTGAGCATGTCAACATGACCCGAGAGGCTACAGCTTCCAGGTTCCCGTGGGTGTCAGTTTATGTGGCCATGTGCTCTTTCAGCGTATTTCCTGAGGGGCACTGCTAGGTGGAGGACTAGCCTGGTTACCCCAGTGATCAGTTCAGGGGGGCTCCTCCGAATCCACAGGCATAAACTAGAGGCAGAAGGTCAAAGTACTGACTGTCAGCTCTTTGGGTCTCAAAGCAGTAAGAGAGTCAGAGGCAGAGTAAGTGGAGGTAAAAGCCTTTCTGAGACTCACCACACATCCCACTTTCCTTTGGCTGGGTTAGGGGTGAAGGTTCCCCTCTTTGCTCCTCTGTAAGCGACAGACTGCAGCAGGGACCGTGATGGTTTACTGACTTAGAAGTACTTTGACTTGTGCTCTGTGAGGATTGTACCATGGTGTGTCCATGTCCATCCAGCAAGTTCACTTCCTAACTAAGCTCACAGGCTTCCCTGGCCAGAAGTTCTGTGCCCCATTTCTTTGCTTTCTCTGTGCCATGGTCTCCTTTGGCTTGGGTCTAGGGAGGGACAGGAACTGATGTCCCCTCCCCTTGGGAAGGTCTCCTGTCCTAGTGGCCCATCATGACATTTGTGGATTTCTGGACAATGGTAAAAAACCAAGAATCCTCAAAAAGCAAAAAAAGTAGCTACTATAGACCATTGAGTGAGTATTGGAATCCTTCATGTTATAAATGACTTTTTCATTTGGACCAGAGCATCTCCATTCAGAAAAGCTGGGTTTAGAAATTCCCTAAATAGTAATTAGACTTTTGGAAAATGAAACCTGAGAAAACTTTCAGCCACTCAGTTGAAACCATCTTTAGTTGTAACATCATAGAAAGGATCTTGGACTTGTAGGCAGATCTGGGTTAAAATTCCAGCTCTGCTACCTATAAGTTCTGTGTCCATGGACAAATCATTTAACCTTTCCAAGCATTGCTTTCCAATATTTACCTTATAAAGTTAATGTGAAAGGCCTTTGGGAATTATACTACAAATAACTATTAATGTAGGAACAGTTGAATACTTTTGGAAGTGTTAAAAGATGACTTTAGGGTTTCACTTGGACTTGACTTTGTAGTTCTTAGGGAGCTCTTTTGGAAGCCTGTATGGAAGTTAGTGTTCACAAGGTTTCTGACTAACAGCTTCACTGCCCAACAGCCTGAATCCTCTGTGCAGGAGAGCCTCTGATTGCTTCCTGAAACTTCAGGGTACTCTCCTTGTTAGTGAGTGATTTTCTGGAGCTTGGATCCCGGCTAATAAGGTTGCTTAGGCCTAAATGGTGCAGCCCGGGGCAAGGCTCCGGAAGTTTGCCCCAAAGTGAGAAAGGTCCCTAGGGAGCTAGCCTCTGTCCCAGGAGTGGGAGGTCCACCTAGGACAGGCCAGGGGAAGAGTGAGGCTGGGGGAGGGGCTGTGGAGAGCCGGTATGCGTGAGAGCCAGTGCTGGGGCTTGGGGGCCCTGTGTTTGCTCTGTGGCTGGCTCTGTTTATATCGCTCGCTATATTTAGCTTGTGAGTCATCAGCGTGGCAGACTAGAGGCTGAGTTCCCCACACACTCTGCACCTGACTACTTGCTCTTCCAGAAGAAGAGCCTTGCAGTTCCAGACAGTTCATTCCCTCCCAACCAAGGCAGGACAAGGGGATAGGAGTTGGCTTTTGTTTTCTATTTTAGAGAGTGGGTGATGGGAGGAGGGTGTTGGGGGAAGCACAAAGAAAGAAGAATAAAAAAAAGTCTGGTTCACCTTTTGATATGTATCCGGTAGCATATTCCATGTGTAGGACATGAACAGTCCGTGTGTAGAGGGGAGGGTTTTATCCTTCTACCTTTCCCAGTTTGCCTCATCCTGTTCAGGAAACTGGTCCAGGATGGGACAAGAGCAGCCAGCTGCAAAGGCCCCAAGTTGAGAGTCAGAGACTTTGAGTTCCTTCTGCATAACCCACCTCAGGTCTGCTCTTCCTCAACACCCCTTGCCCCACCATCTTTAACCAGGGCACACACCACTGTGTCCTTCCAAGCTCTCAAGAAGTTGCCCAAAGGTTTGATAGAACTGCTCTCAGATAGAGGGAAACTGAAACACAGAATGATCCCTGGGGAAACTGGATAAGTTCTCCGTAGTTCGGACTGCAGATGCTGGAGGTACAGAGCAAGAGGCTAGGGGCATGGTGGTACAGACAGCCCTGTTCTCCACTCCACCCTCACTCCACAGCCCCCAGTGGTTGAAGCCAGTGTCCTTCAGTTGTGTTTGAGGGAGCCGGATGTCTTCCACTGAGAACTGGCTGGCTCCAGGCTCCCCTTTCTTCCTTGAAGAAGTGATTGATTTGCCGTGGTGGCACCAGTGTCCTATTAGCACTACTGGCTGGTCTGAGGAAGCTCTTGGCTAGTGGTATTTTTTTTTTTTTTTTTCCTTTTCCTTTTTGCCATGTTGCTCATTACTTGGACATCTGGGTCAGAAGCAATGTAAGGCAGTGAACCCACTAGGACCAAGGGATTGCCCACTGGGTTTCAGGATCTGCAGCTTAGCTTGGCAGCCTGGAATCCTGAGCCCAAATGCCTCTGGTGGCTGCAGCCAACCTCAGTGTAGAACGTCAGGATCTCCCTTGGACTTCATGAGTCTGCTGGGAGGATGGTGCTCTGGGGCAGACCCAGTGTGCAGAGCACATCAAAGTAGGTCCTGGTTTTCCTGCCTCCCCAGGAAGAGTGAGCCTGCTCAGTGCTGCTACCAGGCCCAGTGCTTTACAAACATACTCATTTTTTTTTTTTTTTTTTTTTTTTTTTTAGTTTTTTTGGCCGGGGCTGGGTTTGAACCCACCACCCCCGGCATATGGGGCCGGTGCCCTACTCTTTTGAGCCACAGGCGCCACCTCAACATACTCATTTTTAATCATCATAGCAACCTTGTACTTTTAGACCCCATCGTCCTGTTTTATAGGACACTGAGGCTCAGCAAGGCCATATGCCCAGATCACCCTATAATCGGCTGAGCTGGGGGTCAGACAGATTTGATCGATTATGAAACCATGGTCTTCTCACAACCTCATCCCTGCTGCCCAGCAAACAGATTCCAGAAAGCAAGTACAATGGATGGAGCTCTCATATTGCCCCGCCTGGTTCTGCCTCATGTAATTTAGTTCTGTGTTCTTGCTTTTCTCTCCATTATATTGTAAAATAACTGAGCACAAAGTTTATATTTGAATCATATTTGTATCACTCATAACTCATAGCTTAGTTGGGTGCTTGATAAAACTTTGCTGAGTTCAACAAAAACATTTTCCCAACTTTTTTCAAGTGGAATTTTCCAAAAGTCTCTCTTATCTTTGTGTTCCTGTTCTCAACTGAGAGGCTCTTGCATTCAGCCTTGGCCTGGGTGGGTTTAGAATGTGACAGGAGAAAGGGGAGAGGTAGGGAAGCTTCACTTTGCAGAGTGTGTGTCCCCCTGGAGCGTTGAGTATATATTTGTACAATTCTGCATTTTAAAGAAATTAAGCATGGCTTCAGAACAAGGTCTGAAGTTATAATTTCAGACCAGTTTCAGCTTTATTTCTGTTTGATGTTCAGTTAGCTCTGCCTTTGAAAGGTTTATTTTTTCTGGTCCACAGCATCCTTGCTAAATAGTTAATGATCTGGAAACAATGTCTTTAAACATACTAGGGGAACAGTTAGTGGAGATTTGCTTTGAAAAGGTAATACTGTTTTCATAATGGGAATAAGCACACTGTAATATTTTAGTGAAAGGACATACCTTTGGAGTTGAAGTCAGGGGTTGAAACTCCCTCCCAGCTGACTTACTAGGAATGACTCTTCTGAGCTTTGCTTGCCTGTCCATGACACAGGGGTGATAATACTGTAATACCTGTCCTCCTATGTCCCGGATCCTTGTGAGGATCACATGAGAAGAGGGGAAAGCACTCTGCTGTAAGTCTGAGAAATTATAAATTGCTGTCTGTTTGGTGGATTTGCATTTTGTGTGTTTGGTTCTTTTAAAGCCATGTACTTCTTGGCTTTGCTTTTTACTCCAATTTTTGGGGGGTGAATTAGCTCTTGCCAGAGTATCTGGAATACTGGTGGCACATGGAGCCCCCAGAGGGTGTGAATTGGATCTGAAGAGGGAAGAGGCAGAGAGAGATTCTTATCCAGCAAGGGCGGGGAATGAGCTTTGTGCTTAGGGCAGAGGCCATGTGGGATGAAACAGAGTTTGATTTATGTAATCCAACCTTGTCAGACACCACAGCCAGCTTTTTTTAAAAAGTAGAAGAAAGCCTTTTTTTACTAGCTGGGCCTCTCCTCAGGCGAGAGGCTGATACCATCACATAAAGTCCATCTCTCCTTTTGACCAGACATCAGTTGTTCCTGGCCTTAGACAAGTGGGTTATCTTGTAGGACTAGCTCTTCTGTAGTTAGTCCACCTTGCACTTGGCTGAGTGCCCACTGTGTGCCTCCAAGATCCCCATCACACAAGATGAGCCATGGTGCTTTCAGGCAGAATGTCTGCACACAGTGGGGATTTAAACACTTGCCAACCGAGTGCCTTCATCCCCAGACTATAGCAAGAAATAGTCTCTTCTTTAGATGAGCCAAAGAAGACCCACCAGTCCGATGCCTGCTGTGCTCCCTTAACTTTGATCTGCCACATTAGCCTTGCTCCTTCCTGCCGAGCATTCACCTCTATTCTTTCCCTCCATGCCTTCTTTTTTACCCAGTAGGCTCTGAGAATTTGAGGGCTCTAGGGTAAGTTTTCTATCCTCTATACTCCAACCTGACACCCTGTGGTACCTCTGCTGTATATTTTGAGAACCCCCATTGTGTGTGGGGCGATCTAGCCAAATCTAGGAGAGTTGGGGTGTGCTCTGGGGGTCTGCCCTCACTGACTACAGGTTGTGTGCCAGGTGCCTAAGGGTCAGAGGCCAAGCCCACTCTTTCCTGGTTCCCCCTTCCTTCTCCTCTTCTCCTCCACACCCTCTTCTGGAGTTGTCTGGCGTTTTGGTGTCTTTGTATTCTTCATCCTGTCTGGTGAATGCTAATTTCCTTCCTCCTTGCTGTTTCTCCCACTGGCCTCTCTTCAAGTCCTTTTTCTTTGCTTCCTAGTCAGGCCTTTTGTTTAACTTTTAGAAAATATTTTATTTATTGTTGTACCTCGTAATCAGGGTATTCTTTGATTCTCTTGGGACGCGGCAACTTAGTTTCCTTTTGGAAAAGGACCTTCTGGGGGCTGCTCTGTGGCAGGAGAAGGCTGAGTGGAGTGTGTGTGGCATCTGCTTGTGTCTAGAGAGGGTTTGTGAGCCTGTGGATGGGTTCCCAGGCCCTACCCCAGGCCAACAGGATTCAATTGTTGGAGCTCAGAGTTGTAGTCCTAAAGGCAATCGTGGATCACAAGCTCTTCAGGGTTGGAAAATACCTCAGTGGTTTCCAAAAGCCTGTCTGTGGCCTGGGTGCCTCAGAGCCACCTGGGCAGGATTTAAGTCTGGCGCGGCCACTGGGGTAAGGCCTATAACTTTGTGGGAAGAGATCAAAAGGGATTAAAGAAAACACCAATCACAAAGCATTTTCTTCTAAGCTATAGAATCATAAGTGGTTTTCTCTCCTCCTCAGTAATTTCTTGTATTTTCAAAGCTTTCTACAATTTAACATGTATTATCTTTATAATTAAAATGTGTAGTAAACGATTTTTGATTTTTTAAATGTCACCCCCAAGAAATTGTTCAATATGCAAACTCCTGGGACCCTTCCCTGGAGATTCTGACTCAGTTGGTCTTGGTGGGGTCTGGAGACTATTTACAACAACCCCTCAGCTGGTTTAGTGATACCATTGGGTTTGAAAACCACTGATCTAATTTAATATTCTTGTGTTCCTTATGAGTCAAATGAGAACTTATAAATAGGTTGGTGGGAAATCCCAGCCTAAAGCCAGGTCCTCTTCTCCTTGGGATGAGGATCTGTCCACCATCCATAATGCCTTCCTTGCCAATTCCTGAGCCCTCAGGACCCTCCCTGAGGGCTGGCCCGGGTGTGCTGCCTCCTTCATCAAGGCCTGCCTGCATCCCCCGGTGAGACGTGAGCCTTCTCTCTGACAGCACTCTCCAGCCCACAGCTGCTTCTGGGCTCTCCAGTGTCCTCCAATGATGGAGGCGAGAGTTCTATCTTGCCTTATTCCTAGAGACCTGAGGACCCAGGAAGTTAACCTGGCAGTATGTGGCTTTCCTTAGTGGAATTTGGAGGAAACTGAGGCATACAGAGATGAGACTGACTCAGGCCCCAAATCATAGAATTATAATCTCCCTTCCTTGGCCAATGAGCTATTTTGAGATGGTTTAGTAAAAAGAAGATTGAAGGTCCACTTTGGTATAAGAAAGGCATGTGATACTCAGAGCATAGTGATAGTGGGAAGGGATGCTGCTCTGGGGCCAGATTGCCTGGGTTCATTCTAGTCCCTGCCATTTACTAACTATGTGGTGGCTGTTATCTGAAACAACTTTTTCTGTTATCTCATTTCAATGGGCCTGATAATATACACCTGCGGCATACATAGGGCAGTTGAGAGGACCAAAGGAGTTTAATATATACACAGCAACGCATCTCATCCGATAACATCCCTCAAAGTCACCTGGGAATTTTCTGATTCAGTCAGTCGATTTGCATTTCTAGGAAGCTTTTTTAGATGACATGGAGGCTGCTGGCTCACGGACCACACTTAGAGAGGCAAGGTTATAGAGCACGCAGAACAGAGCCTGGCACACACATTGCATGTTACTGTTATGATCATGGTTATTACTGCTACTTGGCCCTTTCAAACAAGCACCTTAAGGGACTTGGAATTCCAGCAGACAGGCCTCTCCAGGGATCAGTCTTTTCCTGGATTGTCCTTCTGTTCCGCCACATGACCTTTGCACCTGTCCTGGGCAGCAGCTGGGGAGGGGAGGAAAGGGGGGTTCCTCTGCCCAGCTGTTGCAGGCCCGAGTCCTCAGGTTTGCAGCTGAGTCCATTTTCACGCAGCTTTACTCTAACCAGATTTTGTTAAGCCGGGTGTGTTTCCTCTTTTTACTCATCTTTGTTTACAAAACATGAGGAAGCCATCAGTCTCCCCAGCCTCTGTCTGCCAGGCTTCTTCTGTGGCACACCCGATTTCCCTTCCCCTTCCAGCAGGAGCTGCTGCCAGCGTGCTCGGTTATTTTCCAGTCCCTCTTCCGCAGGGGAAAGAGGAATGTTCTTGCTGTGGATGTGGGACGTTCTATGTGCACCCAGTTGTCGGGCCATGCCTCAGTGAACACCTCTCTTCTCTTTGTGGCTGAGGGCAGGGGAACCCAGCAACCTGTGTGATTCCCTGGGGACAGGTCAGGGAGGCCGAGCTGGGTGTAACTTGGAAGCTCTAGGAGTCCAGGAAACTGTACTTTCCAGGTGGGCCACTGACTTACTCTATCCTCTTCCCATCTGACTAGGAGTGGTTGCCTGGTGGGGGCTGGTGCTGTGGTGAAAGATGGTTTAAGAGAGGGCTCCAGCTTCTCCAGACACCTCACATAAACTCACTTGCTGCCTGGGCCACTGAAATAATCCAAGTCCAGCCTGTGCTGACCCCTTTCTGCACACTAGGTTTTTATTCCCCTGTCCACTGAGAACCCTGTGGAGAGGCCCCAGCCCAGTCCTTCTGCCCTGGCAGACAAAGAGAGAACAAAGACTGCCTCTTCCAGCACCCCGTGGGCCCCCCCTGCCTCTGCTGGCCCCTGGGAAATGGTACCTGTGTGGGCAGGGAACCAGCCACCAGCCTGGAAGCCACTGAGCCCTGAACTTTGCCCCTAGCTCCCCAGCCTGACAGTAGGACCTGGGATAACCTCCAGAGTGTAGTGTGTATTCTTTGTTTTTGTTTTATTTTCAAGTATGTTCTTGCTTAACGTTTAATTGGCTCCAGTCAGTAGGAAAGCGCTCCAAGAGGGATTATTTATGGCTTACTGTCAAGAGCAGCTATAAAAAGGGCAGCACTGAGCTGGAGATGCTGGGAAGGGAGAGCAGGCAGGCACACGTGTGTGCGTGTGTGCGCATGTGTGTGTGCATGTGTGCGCGCGTGTGTGTGTCTATGTGCGTGCTTGCACTGGATGAAATCAGATTTTTGCTGCCTCAGCAGTGTGGTTTAAATTGAAGATTAACCCTTTGACCTTCACAGTGTCAAATCACTTGCAGATGGAGGCCCCCCCCTTTCCCCTTGTTCTCTCTGTTACTTTGCAGTGAGGGGGGGGGAAGGGGGGCACTTCTTCTCTTTCTCTCTGAAGCAAGTTTGTTGTTCATGCAGCTGAGGTTGGAGGGGCTCGGGAGCCAATCTGATTAAAAGCAGCACTTGGCTAAACTCTGGAAAATCCTGCAAGCAGGGGAAAAAGTTTAATCCTCTTGTGCATAGTGCATACAGAGCCTGGTCTTTTCTTTTTAATGTTAAAACTGCGGATTGTTTTTGGAGAACTCAACTATCTCCTCCACAGGCCACTTCTCTTTTGCCTCCCCCTTTCTCTTTCCAGTTTGCTGGACTGATAGGATTAAAGAGCCCTGAGACATGTAGTAGATCAGAACTTTTACTGGAAATGATAAGGAGTCCTCAAGGCTGTGTTTAGGAGTTATTTATTTATCTTTTCCTTCCAGCACCAGCAGAACCGAAATCGCATGTGGTGGCAGGTCCTTTTTTTCCTACACAATCTGGCTTTGAACGGAGAAGAGAACAGGAATGGGGCAGGTCCCAGGTGAGGCTGGGCTGCCTTCTTCGCATGGGACACCAGGAACGCCATCTGGAACAGGAAGGAACATCAGGCAGGACTGATGCTGTGTCTTATGGAGTTGTTTTCTGTTGTATTTTAAAAATTTCTTTTCGTGTTGTATATATGACATACCCAAGCGGGACTTCCTTTCTCTGTTCGGGGCCTCAACCAGGAACAGGGCCTTTGTCAAACACTGTTGAAGGAGAGGCTGATGATGTGTCTGTGATGGCGGGAACTCCCAAGGCCTCTGACAAGTAGATTCCTTCAGTCTCCAGCCGTCAAAGATGACCAGTTAGCAGTGCTCTCCAGGGAGTGGACTCTAGTTTTCCCACAGGAACTCAGTTAAAAAATAGACTGGATTGGTCTCTTAGTTACTCCAAACCTTTCAGCCTTCCACTGTGGATGGAGCCATGATCCTGATGGTCACATTGCATTAAGCCAGCGGGGCCTCGGTCACAGCCTTTCCAGCTAAGGATGGCAGCTTTACCAGGCTAACCAGCCAGCTCCTTGTCTGGCTAGGTTCTCACTTGGTCCAGCCAGTCCTGTCCCAAGGGCTCAGGGATTCCTGCCCAGCCCCTGTCACCTCCAGCAGACCTCAGGGAGGGTTGGGTTTCTCCAAGGACCCCTCAAATATGCCGCAAAATGAACCGAAGTTCTGGATAGGCCTCACATCTGACTTGGAGGCCCCAAGGTTGGTTCACGGTGTAGAACCACCACAACCTCTGGCTGCCTGGGACTGGCTAGGTGTCAACCGTGGGTGAGCTTAATAGCCGGTCAATGTGCTATAGCCAGCAGCTTGTGCCTTTGTTAGCCCATCTTTCAAAAGACCCAACCAACAGCCTGCATTCCACCCTCAGCATCAGCACTGTGGGACATAAAAGGGCAGGTTTGCTATGGGGCTGGGAGATGTGGTGGCTACCCCACCAGTAAGAGGCAGCCCCAGAGGACCCCAGCCAGATCCCTCAGTTTCTGTGGAAACAACATACCTCTTCCCCCGTATCCCCATCCCTTTTTGACACCTAGTGGGATATAGGAAGAAGCCAGGATAGTGGATTTGCCAGCTGACTTTTGCCAGCTAAAAGTGACTTTTAGAGTAAAAGATAATGATTAGAGTACGGAACCATGAAAGCTGGGTGCATATTTCCTGTCTTCCTTCAGCTTCCCGCTGGGCCAGAAGGGCATGCTCTGGAACCCGGCAGGACCACAGCTGCCTCTGAACTTGTTCCCTTTTCTCCCAGCTGTGGCTCTCATGGACAGAACTTAAAAGCAGCCAGTATGGCAGCTCTGATAGCAGACAAAAGGAATCTGTTAACCAGATACCTAGAAATTAACCTACAACTCTTGCATATGTGAGAAAAGCCAACATTGGTGCTAAAGGTGAATCAAGGCCCAAAGAAAAGGTGGCTACTCTGGGCAGAGAAGACTGTGTGGCTACCCAAGGAAATTGGAGAAGTCCAGAGTGGACTCTCATCTGAATAAGCCCAAGCTTATCCAGTTCTGCAGAGAGGAGGGCTTCGGTGTTCTTCTGGATATGCTGTTGGACAGGTTGTTCACTGCACAAGGGCATCTGCAGAGGGAGCTAATGGAGGCTGAAATCTAGCCCTTGCTCTGCTTAATAAGTTGTGTGCCCTGATGTGGGGTTGCTTCTGCCCAGAGGAAGAGGGATGCCTTTCCTAATTTGCACAAAAGTGCTCTATGGGCTTACAGCAGCCCTGAGGAGAAGGACCTTTAACTACGTGCATAAGCCTTTGTTTTGTTCTGCTCAGATGTTCTGGAGATATTACCTCTTCTTGGTCAGAGTTCTATTCTCAGGGTGTGTACCATGGTCTGTCTGCTAAGAAGATGGGTTCCTGCTTACAAGGAGGAGAATATCCCTACCAGGCAAGAAGTCTGGCTCCGGGATACACTGACCGTTGTGAAATCCAGCCTTCCCTGTGTGTCTCCGTACCATTTTATGAGGTGTATAGGACATATGCTGTTTTCCCCTCTCCTGAATTGAGACCGTAACAGGCAGGCTGCTGGTGTATGCTTTAGGGGCATACCCCCAAAACCAGGTTTGTTTATACCAGCCACCTTTAACCCCTCATGGTAGACTTTCTACCTAAGCTGAGTAACAGAGTAAATGGTCTAGACCTTGGCAAAGCTATCAGCCTCAGAGGCTCATCCCTGGTCCATTCTTGCCAGGTCCAGGCTGGACATGGCTGTCTTGAGAATTGAATCCAGAGTGTGACAAGCCCACCTGAACATCAAGCCCAGGACCAGGTGGAAGGTGGTCTGACTGATCTGTTTCCATCTTTTGCAAAGCTAGGAACTCACTATCTGGGATTAAGATCCCTATAATCCTCTCTCTTCCCCTCAAAACACCTAGGAGGTAACAGGCAAAGTAGCCCTAAGAAGGAGAGACGTTCCTCTGGCCTGGTTGTCTTTAATTAGCCTAGTGATCCAGACTGGCCCCTTCCCTTCTGCCTGGTGAGTTGGCCTAAGCATTCCTCAAGTCCAGCCTCAGGAGATCTGCCCCTCCCCCTGGGCTCCTCAGACCCCCATCCCCCACCCCTAGGAGCCTGCCTGTCTCTAGTGAGGGGTGGACAATCAGATTTAGAGGAGGGAGAGTCTGACCTGTGTCCTGACCTGTAACCAGCTGAAGATGCTGGGAGTTTTGTGGCTTGCTGGGGGTGGGGGTTGGGAGAGAGACTGGAAACCTTTCTCTCACCCTAGAAATGCCCCAGAGGAAGGGAAGCCTGATATTCAGGGTCAAAACAGCCTTTCTAATTCAGAACTTTAGAGTAGGGGTTTCTAGAAGTTAGTAGAAAGAGCTGGGGAGGGAACTCCCCCAGCCAGAAGTCCGACTCCCTTAGTGAGGTTGGAAGACTCAGCCTGGCCCTGCTTTGGCCTGTTTCAAAGTCTGGGTCACTGAAGAGCTGCCCCTGGGACCTTCTCTTGCTCAATCTGAGGCAGAAAAGATCACCTCCCAGTCACCCTCCCTCAGCTCCCAGGGGAGTAGGTCTGTGTCCAAAGCTAGGTGGCAGACTTATCTCGAGGGCCGGAGGGGCCCAGCTGACCTGTCTCACTGCCAGGGGTGTCCTAGTCCCATCCACAGGCAGCTCCCACCTGCACATGGTGGGTAGGAGGGAGGACAGTGGTTTGGGACAGGCCATCCTCAGCCTGAACCCTTCAGGGAAGGGTTCTGTGGAGCCACTGTGACTGTCATGGTCAGCAAGGAATACACTACCCCAATGAGCACTAGTCTTCTTTTGGGGGGACATGACGGGAGGTAGGGTAGGGACGCGGAAAGTAGCAGGACTTCAGTGCCCATGACGGTGGGGGTTCTGCAAGTCAGTGCTAGCCCAGGCTGGAGGAAGTTGCAGGGCCCCTCGTGGGGATGAGGACCCTCGGAAGCAGGCTATCTGGGCAGATGCTCTCGCAGGAAGGGGTTAGCCTACCACCCTTAGGCAGCCGTAGGGTTGGTGGGAACTTTGAGCCTTAAGGGAACAGCAGGCAAAGCTGAGCTCTCCACCTGTGTGCCGGCCTCCCCACCTCCCACGGAGCTAATGGTGCTCAGAGCCCCACATGGGCTCCTGGGCCTGTACTGCCTTCTGTGCAGGTGGCCCGCAGCTCTCCCTGCTCTAGGAGCATTGTCCAGTCTTCTCCCCTGTCCCTGGATCCACAGGGGTTGTCAGGGGGAGACCCAGTGAGAATGTAGCATTTCATTCATCCCCAGGTGAGCTGCCCTGGGGTCTGGGCACTCTGCCTCTGGGAGAGAGAGAGGAATGGGGACCCATTTTCTTTTAACCTGTACAGAGTCTTTAGCTTTATGTTTATGTTCTTCACATGCATATATGTGCGTGTACATATCTTTTCCCCCATCAGTTGGTACAATTTTTAATAAAACCATTTAAAGCAAAGCTGATCTTTTTTTTTTTTTTTTTTTTTTTTTCAAGGTAGTGAAAAATGCAAGGGGATCAGTTAGGAAATTAGAGATTTGATTTGCAGCTCGGTGCCTGTAGCTCAGCAGCTAGGGTACCAGCCACATGCACCGAAGCTGGCGGGTTCGAACCCAGCCTGGGCCTGCCAAATAACAATGACAACTATAACCAAAAAATAGCTGGGCGTTGTGGTGGGTGCCTCTAGTCCCAGCTACTTGGGAGGTTGAGGCAAGAAAATCATTTAAGCCCAAGAGTTTGAGGTTGCTGTGAGCTATGACTGATGCCATGGCACTCTACCAAGGGTGAAAAAGTGAGACTTAAAAAAAAAAAAAAAAAAGACTCTTGACTTGCTTCTTAGCTGCCATCTTGAGTTACCCTGGAGGAGTGATTTTCAACTGGTATGCTATGGCACAGGTGAGCAGATCTTAGATGTGCCGTGAAAAATTCTAAAGATCCTAATTAAGTTATTTTTGAAAGAAGTTCAAAGAGCAGTAAGTATATTCTTTTTTTTTTTTTTTAACTTTTTGTTTTTAAATCAACATAATGTAAGTATGCTGCAAAAGTTTAACTATAGGTTCCAGTGTGCTGTGAGATTAAAAAAAAAAAGGTTGAAAGCACTGCCCTAGCGGCTCTCAGCTTTTGTCATGACTTCTTTTCCCCTCTTGGAGTTATGAAGAGTGATTCTGACTGCACGGGAGCAGCCCAGCAGTGGCCCTTTGAGGCAGAAAGATGTGGGCTTTGAAATCCATTAAACCTGGCTTTGGATCCCTGTTCAGCTGAATGATCTTGGGCAAGTTATGTAACCCTTCTGAGCCCTATTCCATGTGTAAACTGTAGCTATGTCTGCCTTGTGGGATTAAAATGGATGTGTCAAAGGACCTGCCCACCACTGGCACTCGTGTTGGAAAGGGCCTTCAGCAGCCCTTTCCACGCACAACCTCCCACCCCTTCTGTCAAGGTAGCATCTCAGGAGGCTGTCAGTTATAGGGGGACTGCCTCATTCGGCTTTCTTTGTGGATTAACAATGTGTCTGGGCTAGGCGCAGTGGCTCACCCCTGTAATCCTAGCACTCTGGGAGCCTGAGGCGGGTAGATGGCCTGAGCTCAAGAGTTCGAGACCAGCCTGAGCAAGAGTGCCTGTCTCTGCTGAAATACAAAAACTAGTCATGCATCGTGGTGAGTGCCAGCTACCCGGGAGGCCAAGGCAAAAGGGTTGTTTGAGCTCAAGAGTTTGAGGTTGCTGTGAGCTGATGATGCGACAGCACTCTACCCAGGGTGAGAGAGTAAGACTGCCAACAAAATAAAACAAAACAACCTTAGTGGCTCATGCCTGTAATCCTAGTACTCTGAGAGGCCAAGATGGGAGGTTCTCAACTGAGGCCAAGAGTTCACAATCAACCTGAGCAAGAGAAGACCCTCTCTTTAACAAAAATAGAAAAATTAGCTGGGCATTGTGGCACAAGCCTGTAGTTCCAGCTACTCGGGAGGCTGAGGCAGGAGGACTGTTTGAACCTAGGAGATGGAGGTTGCAATGAGCTCTAATGATGCCACTGCACTCTAGCCCAGGTGATAGAGCAAGACCTTATCTCAAAAAGCAAGCAAACAAAAATTCCCAGCCCCCCAAACTATTTCTGATCTTATCAGCAGTAATTATGAACTAAAGGGCCAACCCACCTTGCCTGAGCAAGGCTCTCCGTGATCTGGGAAGTTGTTAACTCTCTGAGGTCTTGGGTTTCAGTTCCTACCCTCATAAAGAGTTGGAGCTTGACTTGATGCTAGATCATCTTGCCTAATCTCTCTGTTTTATGGATAAGTAAACTAAGGCACAGAAAGGGGGGTGCAGTTTTCTCACTGGGCTCTTTAAATAGCTGAGTCAGCCTGAAGGGAGGCTCACCCCATCCGTCTGTATTTCCATTTGAAAATTGCACTGCTTTTGTCCAGATCTTCAAGGAAGCCAAAACTTATCTATTTTTAATGCCAAATAACTGCCTCTTCTGTAAAACATGGCACTTCTAACCACTCTATATTTGGACAGAGGTTTATTTTTACTGGAGTGTGGTAGAAGTGGGGCCTGGTGCCGTGTCCGGATGTTATTCTACATTTTACTTGCTGGGTTGTAGTTGAGCCCATTAAGCAGTTCCTATGAGAAACAGGGAATTAGTAGGTGATTGGGGGTAGTAATATCTTTCAAGTCTCTGCTCCTTGCTTGGTTAAGATTGCGCTCCATTGCCCAGGCTAGAAACCCTAAGAGCTCACCCTTGTCCTGCCTTTATCCCCACTTCTCTCTGATCCTCTCCAGAGGAAGTACAGTGGAAAGTTAGAGGCACAGCTACCCAAGTTTGAACCCAAGCTGTGCTGCTCACAGGCGGTGTGGCGCTGGGCAGGTCACATAATCTTTCTGTGCCTCAGTTTTCTCATCTGTAAAACTCTGTACCTACCCATAAGGTTTTATGAGGATTAAATTTGTTAGAATGTGTAAGGTGCTTGGAATAGTGTTTGGTATATATTAGGTTTTCAATAAATGTTAGCTGTTACTATTGTTAATAACATTACTTTTATTGTGTATAGGCAATTGATATACACAAGCTCTGCGTGAGCATTCTTACTTGGAAATATCTTTTGTACCTGTCTTCTATCTCTGCCACATTTTTACCTGGCCAACTGCAGAGCCTATTAACTGTCTCTCATCAGTCTTTGCCCCTTCCACAGCAAAATTTCTGCTGCCAGGGGACCTTTATAAAGGGCAGACCCAATCCTATTGCCCCTGCTGGAGAACTTGCCCTACTGGATCATTCCTTAGCCTGCCTCCCAGCTACCCCCTTGTATTAGTGTTCTGTCTAACAAATGACCCTTCAATTTAGTGGTTTAAAACAATGAACGTTTATTATCTCACAGTTTCTGTGGGTCAGGAATTCAGGTGTGGCAGCCCAAAGTGGCAGCATGGTGAGCTGCTGGTATTAAGGTAGAGATTCCTAAATGCCGGGTGCAGTGGCTCGTGCCTGTAATCCTAGCACTCTGGGAGGCCAAGGTGGGTAGATCGCATGAGCTCAGGAGTTTGAGATCAGCTTGAGCCAGAGTTAGACCCCTGTCTCTAAAAATAGCCAGGCATGGCTGCTAGTCCTAGCTGCTGGGGAGGATGAGGCAAGAGAATCGCTTGAGCCCACAGAGTGAGGTTGCTGTGAGCTGTGACATCACGCCACTCTACTGATGACAAAGTGAGACACTGTCTCAAAACAAACAAAAAAAGGTGGAGAGTCCTGAAGCACCCATTTAATTTATACAAAGTCAACTGTACATGCTCAGCTGAGGGAGAGAAAATAAAAGAGAGAAGAGGGTACACATACAGTGATACATGGATATGTAGTGACACAGTGCAGCCACCCAGTCTCCTGCCCTGTCACTGGAGCACCAGGTGCCTGGAGGGAGTGTGATGTGGGAACCTGCATGACAGCCCTCCCTGGCCTCATATCACACCACCATCTTCTCACACTCAAAGATAAGTAAGTTTCTCAGCTCCAGGATAGTCCTAAATGCCAGACAGTGTTTTCTTCTGCTGCTCAACTGAGGCAACAGGCCTCCCTTCCAACCTGAAGGAAAAGCTAGCTGGTGGGATTTCCTGTGAAGTGATAATGTCTGCTTGCTATACTTCATAGATGTTTTAAAGGATTTTCAAGGGCAATTTTCACTTTGTGTGGATTTTGCCTTATAGGAGGTCTTGGAACCAGTCCCTGTGTAAAATGACACTCCTGTGGACCACTAAAGCAACCACTCTGCCCTAATCCCCTGCTTCCCAGGAGAAGTTCTCACCCTCCTAACCGGGAAAGTTCAGGATGAAATTAGAATTGGAACTGGGATTCCCCTAAAGGGAGTGTGAAAGAAAGTGGTGTCTGGCTGCTGCTTTTGCTCCCATTCAAAGGTCCCCTAGCTCCATGCTACCTTCCAGGGGGTCTGTCACTAGCATTTGAATGTTGCTCCTGACTCTGAGATGAGGTCCCCTGACGGTGTCAGTGGCATTGACTGAGCCCCTTACCAGGAGCAAGGTACCACCCTAAGCCCAGTGCAAAGATTTTAAAGAAAACAAGCCACATGGTTCCTGCCCTCACAATTATGGCCTGTAAGAAATCCAGGTGGTATAAGACAGTGGGAAACCGAACCAAATGGAATTAAGGAGACTGGGTTTTCAAGTTGACTCTCAATTATTGACTGAATGACTTTGGACAAGAAAATGGACTTCACCTTTTGGGTCCTTGTTGTCCTCATCTGTCAGTGGGTTGGACAGATGTCTGTGACCTGCTCAGTATTGTATGTGAATCACTACAAAAGTTTTGAGATAGACTGTGTTATGGTCCATTAATTCACTTCTAAGAAAAACAGTCAACAGCATCCTTTCTGATTCACCCGTGCAAATCTCAACTTGCTCAGCTTATTGGTGTAGCTGAGAGAGAGTCATTTGTTTCTTTCCATGTGGATTTGTTGCTTGATTTTTGTGTATATCAAAACTTTTGTAATGATCCATGTATTCAGCAGTTTTTTTGTTGGGTCTTCAACTCTTTTGAGATGCTATTAAAATAATAGAGGGATCCTCTCCTCGGGAAAATGTGCAGACTCAAGACTTTATAAGATTTCAGGCAAGTCAGGAGTGTCCAGTGACAGTCCAAGTGAACTGTCACTTGGTCCCCAGGCTTGAAGATTACAGTTTTATTTTGTTTTGTTTTGTTTTGAGACAGAGCTTCAAGCTGTCGCCCTGGGTACAGTGCCGTGGCATCACACCTCACAGCAACCTCCAACTCCTGGGCTCAAGTGATTCTCCTGCCTCAGCCTCCCAAGTAGCTGGGACCACAGGTGCCTGCCACAACACCTGGACATGTTTTGGTTGCAGCCATCATTGTTGCTTGGCGGGCCCGGGCTGGATTCGAACCCGCCAGCTCAGGTGTATGTGGCTGGCACCTTAGCCGCTTGAGCCACAGGCACTGAGCAGAAAATTACGGTTTTATTGCAGAGAAAAAAGCAAAAGAACAAGTAATGCAAATACTTAAAAGCCAAACCAAGTTCTTTGCTCATTCTGCTCCCAAATTTCCTCCTGCCACAAGGAGTTGCTTCTATCCCCTGTACCTTTCACCCTGTGCACTGTGAGAGGACAGTGCAATCTCTGGAGGCCCTTGTGTTTATCTCACTGCATTCTTGATTTCAGAAATGTGCACTTCCTGTCAACACACTCGGAAACTGAAGTTATGAAAATGGCCTGGTCCTTGTTGGAGGCCACACTTCCAGCCCAGAGAGGGTATCTGTGGCTACAGTTGTCTTTGTAACCGGTCTATATCATCCAGCTTAAAGAGGGGCATTGAAAAATTCAGAGAGGGGCTGCTTCTTTTTTTTCCCCACTGTTTAAGTAATTTTATTAAAAAAAGAATTTCATAATCCAAATTATGTTTCCTCACTCAGTTATCAATTCTGTTACTTGGAACTGACATTCTGAGCTATTCCACAGTGAAGAATTAACAAAATTAAAGAAAGGAATGCTTTAAATTTTTCTAGTTTGCTGAAAATTCTTTTTCCCAGAAGTCTATAAAACATGAATTTGTTTTTATGTTTTACTATTTCTTGTATGTATTTTTGTTATTTTTAATCAATACGTAATCTAGGACTAGCACTGTGTTTGTTAGACCTGGCATTTGCTCGGTACATAGGTTCAAAGTTTCCTTTCCTTTTTTAATTTATTTTATTCTTTGCAATTTTTTCCATATTATTTATGTTTTTTGATATTTAGATATTTTTCTTCAGTAAAGCATGGGTTTGTTTTCGTGGTCCCTGATGATCTTTAAACAGTTGGAACACCAGTGGCACTGTTAACTGTTTTCAGGGCAACCTCTTCAGCTTGGTGGTCTTATAGTACAGTCTAGAAAGGGGCTTCTGTTCAAGGTGTCATGGAGGCTCATGCAGAATGAGCTGGTGGGGAGCAGTGAGATGCTGGGGGTGTAGGGAGAACGTGGCCTGTGGCCCAGGGAGACCTGGAAGCTGATATAGGCAAAGGCCCAGGAGCTTTGGGCGACACTGATAAAAGCTTCTTGTTCTGCACCTCAGTGAGCCCAAGGTTCTGCCTCATGATTCTATCTTTGAAGTGGAGAGGGTTCAGTGCCTGGTGGCAACCTCATTTCTAACACACCATTACATTTGCCAAGTCCCTTGAGCCCCAGGCACCAATTTCATAAGTGCTGAAAACTCTCTCTCTCTCTCTCTCTCTCTCTCTCGCTTTCTCGGGCTGGGTACTGTTCTAAATAGCAATCACAGAAAAATCCATTAGCCCGTGAGTCTGACAGATCAAGGCTGGGATCAGTGAGCCTCTTGCCTGAGCACCAGGGCTTGGTACTGCCTCTGTATTCTGTGGTTTATGGCCATTCCAAATATATTATTTTGGTAATTCTTCCATGAAATGTAGAGAAGAGCTGATGACATTTCACCAACTGGGAAAATGGAAATCCACCTCTAAGACTGGATTTCATACCATTAGGGACCAGAAAATACCCTCATCACCTCTCATCACCAGCAGTCACCATTCTCTTGACCACGAAAGGACATTATTGTGTGAGTAACTTTGTGCCTGTCTGGATGGACCAAAGGCCCCTTGTGGGCGGATGCTGCTCTGTGTCATTCACCTCCGTAGCCCCACTATCCAGCAAAGACCTTGACACTGGCAAGGAACTCAATCTTTATGGAAGGAAGAAAAACAATGGGAAGAATGCTGGGGGCCGGTGGTGTGGCATTCAGCAAGGTGCGCCATCCACTGCCATATTCACTTCTGAACTCCTGAGCAGTCCTGCAGGATCAAGCTTCAAGTGGCAAAATGAGCCTCGTCTCTTTTCCTCCCCCTGCCAAAGTCTGGAAGTCACATTCTGCAGACTTTCAGGAAATTTGACTTGCTCACTCCAGTAAGGTTCAACACAGCAGTTTCTGGGCTGACTCTGAGCCCCAGAAACTGGGGTTGAGAAGGACTTGTGTTTTTGCTTTTACCAATTTCTGGGCTGACGCTGAGCCCCAGGGGACTCTGAGCAGCACAGGCTGGTGGGCCAGACTGAGGGCCACTTGCCTTGCTCAGTGTTATCTGTGAGCAGAGCCCAAGCTCATCGTGCATCTGTGGGCACCTTCGAAAGGGACTCTACCAACGGCTGCCAGGGCCTGAGGGCACAGCCAGGGTGGGCTGAGTCAGCAGCCTGCCAGCTTTCCTCTGGCAGTGCCCTGCCAACCACCACCCTCCCCTCCTGAGGAGGAGGACCTGAGGAAGGTGTGGTCCAGGCTTCCCTGCCTTCAGTTCATCCCAGCCATCCAGGAGGAGAAAGGGGCTGCATGGGGGGAGCATGGGGCTGGGCACTGTGTGTAGAGGGGAGGATTCCAAGGTCATGCCCTGGCTAAACTACCCAAAACTCCCCTTCAGACAGACATTGCTCTTGCTTCCAGTTGCTTTGGTCTGCCTCTCATCTCTACTCTGGCTGCAAGAGTGTGTGTGTCCCTTTGCAAGCTCTATTTTTTTTTTTAAGTGTTTTTTTTTTTCTCTTTCTCTCTCTCTACTGTGAGCCACAAACAGAAGCTGTCTCTGGGGAAGCCCAGGAGCTTGAAACAAAGAGTTAATCTCCCTCCAGGGGTATCCTATCAGCCCCTCAAACCTGTGTCAGCCAGCATTCTCTCTCCTGCCCCCTCCCTGCATTTAGCCTCCGGACTGCCACTCGCTTGCTGGCTGCACACAAAGGCTTCTCTGTTTCTGGCCAGGCTGGAGTCACATGCTTTCACTCTTAACCCCAGAGCTTTAAAACTAAACACCCACCCTCTTTGGCCCCAGATGACCCTGTTTACGTCTGCTGAGCCAGTTCCAAACAGCAACAGTAGTGAAAACTCCTGTCAGGAGAGACTTCTTGACTATTGGAGTAGAGAGAACATATCTTCACTTTGTTTAATGAGAGGACTTTAAAAAGTTTTGGGAAATGGCTTAGAGGAAAAAACACAAATAAGCCAGCAGCCTGCCCCAACTTCTCTATTTTTTAAAGTATCTCTTACCAGAGGCCTCAGGGGCTCCTGATAAAGTCAGTAAGAAACAGAAAATGGTAAGCAGAGTTTTAACAGCTAAGTGGAAGAACATTCTGGATTTTCCTATTGAGGTCCTATTTTGTTTGCATCATAAGGAAATTGATATTTTCTTTTTAAATGTATTATTTATTTTATTTTATTTTTTGAGACAAACATCTCACTCTGTTGCCCCAGGCTAGAGTGCCACGGCATCAGTCTAGCTTGCAGCAACTTCAAACTCCTGTGTTGAGGTGATCCTCCTGCCTTAGCCTCCCAAGTAGCTGGAATTACAGGCACACACCATAATGCCCCGCTAATTGTTAGTAGAGACGGGGTCTTGCTCTTGCTCAGGCTGGTTTCTATATCCTAAGCTCAAAGGATCTTCCTCCCTCAGCCTCTCAGAATGCTAGGATTACAGGCGTGAACCACCACACCCAGCTGGAATCTATTCATTATTTTTATGAGGGACAGCCTATTTGTTCTATGTCATTGAGGGAAGGAAAGAAAGATTCATTTTCTTTATTTAGGAGAGTGATCTGTGAAACTGTGGAGGTTTCTGGAGAGGGGTTCTGGGGCTGACTCATTTCAGCATTCTGGTTGAGAAGGACTTGTGTTTTTGTTTTTACCATAAAGATTTCTTTTCTTTCATTTTATGGGTAGTAGCCTGTGTTAACTGTGAAGGAAGTCAAGTTTCCTTTGATTGTTCTTACCCTGATCAAAGTGGTAGAAGTTGAAGGGAAAATACCAGAGCCCGAAATGATGGTAACATTGGAGTCCTAAGATTAGACATTTGCGCCTGTGGCTCAAGTGGCTAAGTCACCAGTCAGAAACACCTGAGCTAGTGGGTTTGAACCCAGCCCAGGCCCGCCAAACAACAATGACGGCTGCAACCTAAAAAAATAGCCGGGCATTGTGGCGGGCACCTGTAGTCCTAGCTATGTGGGAGGCGGAGGCAGGAGAATCGCTTGAGCCCAGGAGTTGGAGGTTGCTGTGAGCCATGATGGCACAGCACTTTACCTAGGGTGACAGCTTGAGGCTCTGTCTCAAAAAAAAAGAAAAAAGAAAAGAAAAGAAAAGAAAAAAATATTAGGCATTTGTGAACAATACAGATAACAGACAGGATCAAGTGCTTTCTGGTCTCAGCCTGTGGGGTAGTGTAGAACAAGCAAGCTAGTTCCATGTCCAGGGAGTCAGTGAAATAAGTTTCATCTCTAGTGATGATGCCGAGAAACTAGCAGCTACCGTATTGGAAAGGTATCTGGTGCCTGATCTAGGCTTGGCAGAAAAGAGTGCCATGACCAATGAGCAACGTCTGCTGGGCGTGGGAAGGGGAAACAACACCGTGTATTTGCCATCCCTGTCCTAGAACAATCTCGGAAAGTTGGATAACTACATATGCAAAGACAAGTAGAAAACAGGCAGTCTCTTGGAGGAAATGGTAGATGAGATGAGAAATGTAGTTAAGACATTAAATGTAGTTAAGCAGTGGTGCTCACTAAACACTGTATTTAGTCCTGGATATTAAATGAACCATGTGACAAGTTATGAGCAATGAAATATAAGCAGAAATGATGTATGTCACCTCTGGGCTGAGTAAAAAAAAAAAAATACCCACGTGTCATTCTTTACTCTGTATTTCTTTGCTCCAGTGATTTGAGAGGCCTCTTATTCTGATAGCACAACTACAAAATGGTATAGCTTTTGTCTCCATGGGTCCTTGAGTGACCCTGTGGAGCAGAGTCTCTGGCCAACCTGGAATGAACATGTAGCATTAGAGAGAAACAAATCATTTTTTTTGTCCCCTGGAATTTGGGGGTTGCTTTGTTACTGCAGTATATCCTAACCTATCCTGACTAATTGAGTAGCAAAAGAGGAGGAAAGTTTCTCTCTTTCTCTTTTTTTTTCTGCCCATGTTTGAGGTTGCTGTTTCAAAAAGTGAAATGATAGAGCCTTGAAAATTGGAGCGGCGCCTGTGGCTCAAAGGAGTAGGGCGCCGGCCCCATATGCTGGAGGTGGCAGGTTCAAACACAGCCCCAGCCAAAAACTGCAAAAAAAAAAAAAAAAAAAGAATATCAGCTCTGGTAGGGCATGAGAATCACCAGTTTGAAGGCTGCTGTTTGAAGTAAGGATTATAATAATGTAGAATAGTGGCGACATATGTGAGAGTGATTGAAAGTATAAGCAATGCACAAATATAATGTATTTTTAACATAACTTCTAGTACTGTTAACTTAACTCTGCCAATACTACCATCACAGCCTGGGTCCAGAGCAAATGGTGAGAAGGATCAGTTATGAAGAGGAGAAGAAAAAGCTTCAGAGTGATGAAAACAATAACATCCAGAAACTTGGGCTGGAGAAATCTGGATGTGAAAGAGACCTCAGCAATTTAATCATGCACCAAAGGATTTCTTACAGAAAAAAAGCTGATTAGCCTCTGATCACAGTTAAAGTATCTCCATGTCAGGATCCATTCACTAAGCTATTCCAAAATGTTTGTACAACTGGTTCAGTTTATACACGTGTAAAACACAGGGCTTGCTGATGCACTTTTTAATTTGCTTCTCAACTGCCATTCTCCCTCGTTCCCATCACAACTGCTAGTATTTGTACTACTGAGCAATTGTCTCATTTCTTTTTTGTCCTCTTCTGGCCCCTTCCCATTCCCGTGTCTCAGAACTCTATGCAGTGCTCATTGTGATTATGACCATTTAGGGCCTGGTTCATTGTTCCTGGAGTCTATCAATCTTTGCATGTCTGATTATTTCTTTAGAAAACATTCCTATATGTGAAATTTCTGGGCCGTAGATGTGAGGAACACTAACTGCTGTAGTAGATAAGGCCCCAAGGCTCAAAGGCTTCACACAATAAAAGTTTATTTCTCACCCACGTAGCTGCCAAACCTGAGTATTAGGTGGATGGCTTTCAACATGACGATTTAGGGATCCAGGTTCCTTCTAGCTTGTCACTTAGCCATCTTTGGTCTTTACTTCAAAAGCCTTTTTTTTTTTTTTTTTTTTTTTTTTTTTTAATTTTTATTTGAAACAGAGTCTCAAGCTTTTGTCCTGGGTAGAGTTCCATGGCATCACAACTCACAGCAACCTCAACCCTTGGGCATAAGCAATTTTCTTGCCTCAGCCTCCCAGGTAGCTGGGACTACAGGCGCACGCCACAATGCCCAGCTATTTCTTGGTTGTAGTTGTCATTGTTTGGCATGCCCTGGCTGGATTTGAATCTACCAGCTCTGGCGTATGTGGCTGGCACCCTAGCCGCTGAGCTATAGGCACCAAGCCTAAAAAAAAAATTTTTTTTTTGAGTTAGAGTCTCAAGCTGTCGCCCTGGGTAGAGTGCTGTGGCATCACAGCTCACAGCAACCTCAAACTCTTGGGCTTAAGTGATTCTCTTGCCATAGCCTCCCAAGTAGCTGGGACTACAGGCGGCTGCCATAATGCCCAGCTATATTTTGGTTGTAGTTGTCATTATTGTTTGGTAGGTTCAGGCTGGATTTGAACCTGCCAGCTCCAGTGTACATGGCTGGTGCCCTAGCCACTAAGCTACAGGTGCCGAGCCCAAAAGCCTCTTTTGACAGGGAAAGAGAGGGTGGAGAAGGCAGATCTGCTTCTTAAGTATGACAGCTTAGAAGAGACACTACAACCACCATTCATTTTCCATTAATGGGGTCTAGCAATGTGGTGCCACATTTACTGCAGGAGAGCTGGGGAATGTAGTCCATGGCTAGGTAGCCACTTCCTCACATCATCTATATACCATGGAAGGGAGAAAAATCAGTGGATAACTAACCATCTTGGCACACTAAGGGTATGGTTTCTCAAAAGTCTTTGATACCTACACTCAAACTGTCTTCCAGAAAGTATGTATCATTTTACACTTTTGTTTACATTGTTTGGGAGTCCTACCTAACTTAACAAGTTCAACCAAAATTGAATATGATACAGTTGACCCTTGAACAATGCAAGGGTTAAGGGCACCGACCCCTGGACAATCGAAAATCCATGTATAGGTCAGCACAGTGGTTCATGCCTTTAATCCCAGCACTCAAGGAGGATTGCTTGAACCCATTAGTTTGAGGTTGCTGTAAGCTAGGCTGATGCCACAGCACTCTAGCCTGGGCAACAGAGTGAGACTCTGTCTCAAAAAAACCTGATGTATAACTCTTTTTTTTTTTTTTTTTGGCCGGGGCTGGGTTTGAACCCAGCACCTCTGGCATATGGGGCCGGCGCCCTACTCTGTTGAGCCATAGGTGCCACCCATGTATAACTTATTTTATGTTTATTTTTAATTTACTATTCATTAAGTGGATCATCATAAAGGTCTTCATACTCATCCTCTTCACATTGAATAGGCTGAGGAGGAAGAGGAAGAGAAGGATCTTGCTGTCTCAGGGATGGCAGGGACAGAGGAGGCGGCGGCAGAGGCAGGCACACTGGCTGTCACTTTTATTACAGGTGGAGCTATGCTGTTCAAACCATGTTGTTCAAACCATGTTGTTCAAGGGTCACCTATATTATCATTTGAAGCATTTTTATTTTGCTGCATTTTATGAGTGAAAATGGAAATGTCCTTGTTTTCCTTACATTTTATTTTCTAAAAGAGTGAGAAATATTTATATACTTAATTGCCATAGTTTCTTCTGTGAATTTTATTGTCTATTTAGAAGACTTCTTTGGAAATTGTTATTTATCTTATAATTTCACTTATTCAAGTAACGATTTTTGTTCTGTTTTGTTTGCAGTTTTTTTTTGGCCAGGGCCGGGTTTAAACCTGCCACCTCCCGTATATGGGGCCAGTGCCCTACTCCTTTCAGCCACAGGTGCTGCCCAAGTAACAATTTTTTTAATATAGTCAAATCAATCAAGCTTTTCCTTTGTGATTTCTCTTGCTCTTATGCTTATAAAACTTTCCACATAAAAATATTCACACGTTCACCTATACATTCTTTTCTTTCTTTCTTTCTTTTTTTTTTTTTTTCAGTTTTTGGCCAGGGCTGGGTTTGAACCCACCACCTCCAGTATATGGGGCTAGTGCCCTATTCCTTGAGCCACAGGCACCGCCCTGTTCACCTATACATTCTTATAGCTTTTCTTCTTTTTCTATTGCTTCCTTTCAAGAGTAATAATTATGGCTTGGTGCCCGTAGCTCAGTGGTTAGGGCACCGGCCACATACACTGGGTGAACCTGGCCTGGGCCTGTTAAACAGCAATGACAACAACAACAAAATAGCCGGGCTTTGTGGCGGGTGCCTGTAGTCCCAGCTACTTGGGAGGCTGGGGCAAGAGAATCGCTTACGCCAAAGAGTTTGAGGTTGTTGTGAGCTGTGTCTACCTCTCACTCTACCAAGGGTGACAAAATGAGACTCTGTCTCAAAAAAAAAAATAAATAAATAAAATAAAAATAATAATAATTATTCAGTATAACTGGCATATATACATGTGAGGTAAGGAGCTACCTTGGGTTTTTCTTCCCCTGAAGGTAGCCAGCTCCACATTCTAATCATCACTCTGATGCTGACACTTCCTTGAAGACCTAGAATGTGGACATTGTGTAAGTCGGTGTTTAGGCCTTGTTCCAGCAGCAAATGAGCCTGTGGTCATTAACCATTCCCCTGGTCTTTTCCATGTCTCCCTCAGCGCTCTCTCCAGTAACAGCACATGCCCTAAGTCCATTTGTCTTAATTCTGCAAGGAAAGTCCCAGGCACTGTCAGGTCACAGGACTGATGGAGATGGCCAACAGCCCACCACTTACTCAGTTCCCTTCCCTCTCATAGCACTAGCCTCCAGGTGAATCATTTTGATTCTGACAGTGTCCTTTTCCTGCCCTGTGTACCCTTTTCCCTTCAGTTTTTACCTAACAGCCTCCTAGTCTTTTTTTTTTTTTTTAAATTGGCTCAAACACTTTATTTACTTTTTTTTTATTGTTGGGGATTCATTGAAGGTACGAGAAACCAGGTTACACTGATTGCATTAGTTAGGCAAAGTTCCTCTTGCAATAGTGTCTTGCCCCCCCAAAATGTGGCACACACCAAGGCCCTACCCCCCTCCCTCCTTCCCTTTCTTTGCAGTTTTTGTCTGGGGCCAGATTTGAACCCACCACCACTGGTATATGGGGCCAGCCCTACTCCTTTGAGTCACAGGCACTGCCCTTAGCCTCCTAGTCTTAAGTGGAAAGTCCCGCCCTCACCTTTCAGGAGGTGGGAAGTAATTTTGCTGACTCATTTGTCCTTTGCCCTTCTTTTGCCCTGGGGTGTTCCCCCTGTCTGCAGAGCCTTTTAATTCTTCTTCACAAGGCCTACCCTTTCTAGAAGCCAGGCCCTCTACCCTTTGGGGACTTAGATTTTCAGAGTGTGTTCCTGCCAGCTCTGGGCCCGCTCTTCCCCTAGTCTCCAGGCTGGCCTATAGTCCTGCCCATGGTTATTGGTTTCTCAGGTCTGGAGACAGGGCAGAGTTTGTCTCTGGTTGGCTTCAGTGCTGATCTTGAAAGGGAAGGCTTGGAACCCTGGGCCTGTACCTGGGCCTGGCAGGCTCTCTTCCTGTAGCTGCAGGGAGGCTCTCTTCCCACAGGTCCTGGGGACTTGTTTCTGTATTTAGAGGTGGCAAGAGGGAGAGCAGGGAGGGAGGAGTGACAGGCATACTTCCCTGAGGACTAGGTTTTCTGGGGTAGTTAGAATTGCCCAGGCACAATGCTGAGCAACCCTTAATACCTTGGGAGAACTGGCAAACTCCCAATTTGGGAGAGTGATGGTCTTGTCAGGGTGGACTGCTGCACATCCTGAGCTAGAAGCCCCTTTGCAACTCCTGGGATTAAGGCTCTAACCTGCCAGTGAACAGCCTGAGCTGCTAAGCTTCCCCAACAGAAAGTCAGCAGGTGGGACCAATTCTTATTTGTCACCTGCCACTGGGAAGTGTGTCCAGGAGAAGCAGGTTATGACTGGACTCCAGTTCTCCCAGAACTGGAGATTGTCGATGCTGTAATGAGGGGTGCTAACATTCCTCCCACCCCAGAAGCAGGAGAGGGGGAGCTCTTTTCCCCTGCTTTTCTCTCCCCAAAGCCTCTGAGCCTTCCAACTCAGGGGGTGTTGGCAGAGAGGCCCAGAGCCCGGCTGTTGGTAAACTTCCCACCTACCTGGTACTTCAGATGCCTGCCACTGCCCTGCCACCGCCTGCCTTCAGCATTACACTCGGGAATGGACCTTTTGGGGTGAGAGATGGGGAGGAATGAGACCAATTTCCTCCATAGAGGTGAGGCTGGGGAGCCGTGAAGAGAAAGCGCCGTCTGGAAAGGAAGCCAGAAAGGAAGACAGAGTTTCTTTGAACTTGTCTCACTGAGTTGACAGGAAAGTTGCAAAAACACCATCAGACTGGGTCAGGATACGAAGGGAGCAGGCAGGAAGGCCAAGCTTCTTTGAAGGTTTCCCACTCTGCATGTGGCATGGCTCCTGGAGGGGGCACCAGGGGAGTGAGGAGCATGCCACCCTGCTCAAACAACCGGGCTGTGGGCTGCGCAGGGAACGGGTCCTGTTTCTCATGTTCCCAGCACTCACCACAGCTGGGGAGAGGGGGTATGAGGATGCCAGTGATCTGGCCGTGGGCAGGGGAGGCTCAAGGTAGAGCCTGAGGAGAAGCAGCTGGAGCTACACAAGGGCAAGGGCATCCCTGAGCCTAGAGAGATGGTGCTGATGAGGCTGTGGTAACCCTAAGGGTTGGCCTGAGGCAGGGATATGAGCGGGACCCAGTCCTTATCTTGTAGGGCCCAGCACAAAAGGAAAACGTGAACCCTTATTAAAAAAATATGAGGTAGGTCTCCCATTTGATCCTGCCATCCCATTATTGAGCATCTACCCAGAAGAAAAAAAATTATTTTATCATAAGGACATTTGCACTAACTGTTTATTGCAGCTCAATTTACAATTACCAAATCATGGGAACAACCTAAATGCTCACCAACCCAGGAATAGATTAACAAGCTCTGGTATATGTATACCACAGAATACTATTCTGCCACTAAAAAAGATGGTGACTTTACATCTCTTGTATTAACCTGGATAGAGGTGGAACACATTCTTCTTAGTAAAGCATCACAAGAATGGAGAAAGCAAGAATCTAACGTTCTCAATTCTGATATGGGGACAATTGACGTTAGTACATTGTGGGGAATGGAGAAAGGGAAGGTGGGACACAATTATAAGAGGGACTTTATCTAACAAATGCAATCTTTGTACCCTCAATGATTTCCTAACAACAACAACAATGAAAAAAACCCTACAGGGCTGTGCCTGTGGCTCAAAAGAGTAGGGCGCTAGCCCCATATGCCAAGGTGGCAGGTTCAAACCCGGCCCTGGCCAAAAAAAAAAAAAACCAAAAAAAAAAAAACTGCAAACAAACAAACAAACAAAAACCGACAAAGAATTTTAAGATGACTGGCTCAGGACCTGTAGCTCAGTGGCTAGGGCGCCAGCCACATACACAGGACCTGGTGAGTTCCAATTCAGCCCGGGCCTGCCAAACAACAATGACAACTACAACAAAAAATAGCCGGGCATTGTGGCAGGTGCCTATAGTCCCAGCTACTTGTGAGGCTGAGGCAAGAGAATCGCTTAAGTTCAAGAGTTTGAGGTTGCTGTGAGCTGTGATGTGACAGCACTCTACAGAGGGTGACAAAGTGAGACTGTGTCTCAAAAAAAAAAAAACCAAAATGATTTTAAGATGGCAACAACAGAGCATTAAACCAAGTGCAGGGCCCCTGTAAGCACTGGGCCCTGTGTGAAGGACTGCTCAGGTTAAGGTGTGACATTGTCCGGTGTGAAGAATTTGCAAGCTCTTGTGTAACTGGCAGCCAAAAGGATGAGTCCAGATGATGGACATGAAGGCCAGAGCAAAAGAAAAAAAAAATTGCCTGAGCCCAGGACTTTGAGGTCGCTGTGAGCTATGATGCCACAGTACTAAGAGTCTCAAAAAAAAAAGAAAAAGAAATCAGAGTCCCTGAGGAGTCTTTTGGTGTTAAAAAATATTGGGGAGAAACACAGACTCTACATTAACAGCATGTTTTTAACTTTTAAACAGGCCTTCACATCTCTGAGACCACATAACAAAGGTGACAATTTTATGAGCCAAGTTGTGCATAGCACATTTGTATTCCTAAACGACCTATGTGATTTTTGTAGGTCCTTCAAGGACATTAAAAAAGTAAGTATTGGTGCTTGAGGCTCAGTGAGTAGGGTGCCGGCCCCATATACCGAGGGTGGCAGGTTCAAACCCAGCCCCAGCTGAACTGCAACCAAAAAATAGCCGGGCGTTGTGGCAGGCGCCTGTAGTCCCAGCTGCTCGGGAGGCTGAGGCAGGAGAATCGCGGAAGCCCAAGAGCTGGAGGTTGCTGTGAGTCCTGTGACATCACGGCACTCCACTGAGGGCGGTAAAGTGAGACTGTCTCTACAAACAAACAAACAAACAAACAAAAAAAAAGTAAGTATTGTTGGGGGAGGGGGAGAATCATATGTATTTCTGTCCCAAATGTCACTATTTCTTTTATAGAAAGTTCATCCCTCCCCCATCCCTCCTATGTGTCCAAAATGTCTGGACTTTTCACATCTCTAGTCCAGGCTGTTTTTTTCCTCACTTGCCACTGTGTCATCTTGCATGTTTGAGAGCCCACAACCCCCGAGAGTTGCCAGGTTAGCGTCACTGGAGGACCATATATAATCCCTAGTTGCTAGGCCCTAACTGACACTCTGATAGTCAATATAGGTGTCAAACTTGAAGAAGGGGACCAGACAAACTGAGGGCAAGAAAAAAAAGTGGAATGGTTGTGAGAGCTAGCTGCCATTCCCTCCCTCTCTCTGGTTTCGAAAGCCTCCTCACTCCCTGTGTCTGCTCTCTTCTCCGGTGGTGGGGTAGAGTGGGGTTTACAGCTGCCTCCTGAGATGGGAGGCCTCGCTCTACCTGCAGGAGTGATCAGGCTGGGTGTATCTGGCTGTAGCAGCCACCTCTCTCTGGCTGTGGAGCCACCTCTGACCTCCCCTCTCTTCGCCTATGGCCTTGGAATGCAGGACTGTCACTCCGGGCCTGTAGCCAGGTGTTTTCTCTCCTTAGTGGAGTTTTTTGAACCTCTCAGGGCAGAGAGGCTGACCATGCCCCAAAATTTGGAGACTCTGCCCAGTGGCATGATCTGTCTCCATGATGTCAAGCCAAAGAAGCAAACCTTTGTTCAGCAAGACTGTGAGACCCTAGACCTCCTCAGCACAGGAGAGCGCCCACTTCAGAGGAGACATGTCTGGCACTACTGCTCCTTGGGGGAGTGTTCCAGGAGAGGCTGGGAGCTCTGGAAACACCAAGAAGGGCCCTTTCCCCCCAGTAAGCCCCACCTGTAAGAACAGCTTCTCAGCTGTTGGAGAGCCTTCAGGTTGGTGCCCTCATACCCTCCCAGCTCCTCTCCAGGGTGGGGCTACTGACTGGGAGCAAAGCCAGCAGCCACCCCCCCCACCCCCCCCCCGGTAGTCCAGCAGGGTTCTTGAGGGACAAGAGATGGAAACCTCAATGTGGAGACCAGAAATGAGGACTGCTTCACCTGCTCTGCCTGCTGACAGACACCAGCCAAGTTTAGCAGCTTCCCTGGGTCCTCAATCCTGGCCACTGCCCATCCCCCACCCCCACTCCTTTTGCTTCCCTCCCCCACTCTCCTTCCCTGTCTGTGGGGCCAGAAAGCAGCTTCAGAGGAAGCCTAGAACAGGAAGAGGCCTGATCAGGGATAGCCCCCTGGGAACAACCGGGCCTAGGGTCTGGGTGCCTGACTGGTGCCTCCTCCCCACTGCCAGCCACAGGAACACAGCCCGAGGGTGGCAGCAGGCGTCCAGGCAAGCCTCGTGCCCTTGTGGCCAGGGTCACTGAATCTGCCAGCTGTGGGGCCCTGTCCGTGCCAAGTCTGCCTTGGCTCCGTCTAGTCCTAATCGATGCTGGCGCCAAGCCAGGCCCCCTGCCAGCTCTGGTCACACTCGGCTAACGCCAGAGGCCCAGCACATTAACTCTTTGCCAAGGCCCATTGTCTGGGTCCCTGCCCGGTGGTTTATTTACTCCAGGGCTGGACAGGCTGGGGCTGGGAGGTGACAGTGGGGCAGGCCTGCAGTGGGACAGGCAGGCAGGGCAGTGGGGTGAGGGGAGAGCCAGTTAAGGTGGGGATCTAAGAGGGTTAGTGAGGGAGGCTGAGGCCTGGGAAGGGGGTTGAGAGCAGGCCAGGCCAGGAGTGGACACCCTGGTGGCTTCCAGAGCCTCAGGGCAGGATACACTACTAAAGGTTTTTTGCTTTTTGCATGTTTTTAACCACATCAAAGATTCCCTGTATAGGCTGAGTGGGTCAAATGCACTTCCAGAGGCCCATCTGGTAGAATCGGCACTTAGATATGCGATCCTTAACCTTCTGACAGTTACCTTTAAATCCCCTCAAATAATTTTTTACATTACACACTCTTTTGCATTTTTAAAGTTGGCTTTGAAATTTTCCATCACGTTTAAATAGTTCTAAAAAATATCCTTTTAAGCATTTTATAAATATTGAATTTTTCCCCACTTTTGATGTGCCTTTATTATTAGTCATTATAAAAATTCAAAGAGAAATGAATATTTATTTATTTTTAGAGATGAGGTCTCCCTATATTACCCAAGATAAACCTGAACTCTTGAGCCTCAAATGCTCCTCCCCCGGCAGCCTCCCATGTAGCTGGGACTACAGGCTAAATACTGACATTTCATTTTATTTTTTTATTTTTTATTTATTTTTGAGACAGAGCCTCAAGCTATTGCCCTGGGTAGAGTGCTATGGTGTCACAGCTCACAGCAACCTCCAACTCCTGGGTTTAAGTGATTCATTTGCCTCAGCCTCCCAAGTAGCTGGGACTAGAGGCGCCTGGCACAATGCCCGGCTATTTTTTGGTTGCAGCTGTCATTGTTGTTTGGCAGGCCTGGGCTGGATTCAAACCCGCCAGCTCTGGTGTATGTGGCTGGCACCTTAGCTGCTTGAGCTACAGGCACCACCCTGAATACTGACATTTTAAAAATAAAATTTTATATCTTTCTTTTAAATGTCTAATGGAACTAAATACCATAGCAATTCTATATCCTCTAATATCCGATTAGAAGTTTACATTCCTTTTTACATTGTTTACATTGTTCCTTTTTTTTCCATTTGTATTTCCATTTTACTATAGCTACAGTTTTTTTGTTTTGTTTTGTTTTGTTTTTTGAGACAGTGTCTCACCCTATTGCCCACTCTAGCTCACAGCAACCTCAAACTGCTGGGTTCAAGAGATCTTCCTGCCTCAGCCTCCCAAGTAGCTGGGACTATGGGTGTCTCCTACCTCAGCCTCCCAGAGTGCTAGGATTACAGGTGTCAGCCACCATGCCTGGTCTACTGTTACAGATTTCATCCTAATGTAAATGTTTTTTATGCCTGAATATATTTTACTAATCTATTAAATAAAATTTTTTAAATTAACAACTCCTTTGGGCCAATGGGTGGCTTATACCTAGAATACTAGCACTCTTAGAGGCCGAGGTGAAAGGATCACCTGAGGTCAGGAGCTTGAGACAAGCCTGAGCGAGAGTAAGACCCCTGTCTCTACTAAAAATAGACAAATTAGCATGATGGCACATGCCTGTACTCCCAGCTATTCAAGAGGCTGAGGCAGGAGGATTGCTTAAGCCCAGGAGTTTGCTGTGAGCTGTGATAATGTGCCATTGCACCCTAGCCCGGGTGACAGAGTCTCCCCCTACCCCCCAAAAAGAACCTCCTTTATTCATAAAGCTGAATAGTATAAACTTGCTGGAATAGTTAATACTCAATTGATCAGAACAATGTAAATGTAAAATTTGATAAATAACTGTTAAACATTACATTTTTATTGGAAATGCATCTTTTAATGAGATGATTAGAACAAGTTTTCTTCTCAATTCATGCATGTGTGTGTGGATGACTCTGACTTATTGCTAGACTGACACAAAGTTCGGCACCCACTTCATTCCCATATTTTATCTTTGTAGGTTTAAACACTCAGAAACAGGGTTCACAGAGATAAATAAATAAATGGAAACCAATGAGTTTGTTATAAGAATGTCATTCAATTCTTTGAACTTCTTCCAAGTTACATGCCTAATAACATTATTATCAAAATTTTTTTTATGATCCGTTGACAATTTGATTAGTGCCTCCTTCAATTTTGTTGAAAGCAGAGCTGGAAACTACTTGACTTGCAAAAGGACTTGTTCCCCCTCCACCACCATCTTCCCCTCATCTGCCCCCCCACCATGAGAGTCACTTTCTTTCTCCATATCTACCTCACTAACCCCAGTAGTCACTGTGTTTGGTGCCATGGAGATTTCTACCCCTAGGGCAGTGCCTGTGGTGGGGGCAGATGGGAGGGGTGTCTGGGTAGAGTGCTGTGGTGTCGCTCTTTGCCTCATAAAGCTCTCTTTCCTCCCAAGTGGGAAAGGGAATGCCTTGTCTTAGGTGCCTTGTGAGGAAGATTGCCTTCAGGAAAAAAAGCACAGAAAACTGAGGATCAGACAAATGGATTATCTTCCAACTACCTTGATTCACAAACCCCCGAACTTAAGTTTTGAGTCCTTAAGTTTTGCTAGGAGTGAGTTAAAAAATGGATGTGATTCAAATACAAAGACGCCTGTGGCCAATGTTCTAATTCTTCATTAGCCCTCAGATTGCCCTCAAAGAGCCAATCTCCCTTTAGTTCAGCTTTATTCCTACTCCTATCTGCACCGATTTATTCTTACTAAGTATTGAATGTTCCCTGAACTGAGGGAACACATGGCTAGAGGCTGAGAGAGCCCCTGTTCATCAGAGTTAGAAACATCAGTCTATCTCAGGGTCCTAGAGCAAAGATCTCCAAATAATCAGCAAAAAATCCAGAGGCAGCACCTCTGAATAACTGTATATTTATAAATCACATTTATGTACATTGCCACTCTATATATTATGTATATTAAACTTTATTTTAGATTTTAAAACCATAAATTAAAGTTTATTTTATTCACTGCCCCCAATAGATTATCTTGTAAATCTTCTTTGCAACCCACTGCTCCAGCATCTATAGCTTTCACTGAAGGTTGTTTCTTAAGCCCCAGGGAATGTGTGTGTGGTAAGAGATGGTCTTTGTTCTGGCCTTCAAAAAGGCATGTGCTTTGCAGTCCTTCAGCCAATATTTACTGAGATTATATGCCAGGCACTGTGCTGGCTTCTAAGAATACAAAAAGACACAATCTCTTGTTGTGCAATAATGTGAACATAGTTAATATTACTGAACAGACATTTAAAAAGATTAAGGTCTGGGCAGTGCCTGTGGCTCAAAGGAGTAGGGCATGGCCCCATATACAGGAGGGTTCAAATTCGGCCCCAGCCAAAAACCGAAAAAAAAAAAAAAAAAAAAAGGCCATGCTCGCATTAATGTACACAGCTATGGTTTAATAATAATAATAAAAAGTTTAAGAACATAGATATTATGTATTTTTTACTGAAATTTTAAAAAAAGACATAATCTCTGCTCTTAAGGAAGCTATAGACTAGTGGAGTAAACAAAAACTGCACTAATTCATTTATTTGGCAACTTTTTTTTTAGTTTTTTTGCAACTTTTTGTTAATAGAGGGCCAATCACATTCTTGGACGGATGTAGATGATTACATGCCTATAATCAAAACCAGGTATGATTAGCCTCTTATAAAGCTTATATTTCAAGTTCATGGTCAGGCAGTAAATGTGAATCAGTACTACCCACTAGCAGTGCACACATGGCAGTTTTAAGTTAATTAATTAAAATGAAATAAAATTTAAAATTCATGTCCCCAGTCTCTGTAGACACATTCAAATGCTCAATAGGGTGGCTAGTGCCACCATATTGGACAGCACAGGTAGAGAACGTTTTCACCACTGCAGACTGTTCTAAAGCACTGGGTATGGTCACCAGGAGGGACAGATAAGCCAGATGGTCAAGTGGGGTCCTTGCCAGGCTCGCCAGCACCTTTGTGCCGATTTAGAAGAGATCTTTTCTACGGGCAGGTACAACTCCATACCAAGGCTCGTGGAGCAGAACGTGGTTCTGAGCCTGAGAGTAGTCAAAATTGTAGAGAGCAGGAGGGCAGATCACTCTGTGGGGCTGCTCCCTGGGAGTGCAAGACTCAGGCCTCTGGCCAGGCGCCATGGCTCACGCCTATAATCCTAGTACTCTGGGAGGCCGAGGAGCGAGGACTGCTTGAGCTCATGAGTTTGAGACCAACCTGAGCAACAGCTAGACCCCCATTTCTACTAAAAATAGAAAAAACTGGGCAAGAGGGATTGCTTGAGCCCAAGTTGGAGGTTGTTGTGAGCTATGACGCCATGGCACTTTATCCAGAGCAGCAAGTTGAGACTGTCTCAAACAAACAAACCCTCAAGATTCAGGCCTCTGATCTCATCTCTCACCATACCACCCACCAATGTACCTTGTGGCCCTGGTCATGCTGTTTTCTTAGCCTTGGTCCTTTCCTCACCTCTGCACCTCCTTGTACCTTCAAGGCCCCGGTACAAATCCACTTCGTTCCTCCTTAAAGCCTTTCCTGAGCCTTTTATGAAGCTGATTAACATTTACTGAGCACATGTTGTATCTGTGTTAGTTGTATCTGTGTTAGTGGTGAACCCAGGCAGCCTAGTGTGGTGGTGAGGTGGCCCAATGAAGACCAGGCCCGTGGGCTTTCCATGGGAGTGGTTCTAACTCCCAGCACCACATTCCAGCCTTTAGGGGGACAGTAGCATCACTGTCATCAGTGCCCGTGCGTAAGGTGATGGAAGGCTCTAGGACTCAGACTTCTGAAGAGTAGTGCCTTACACAGCTGTGTCCCTACCTTCTGCCTGTTGTCACACATACAGACACCAGAAAAAAATTCATTGAAGGAGTTCATTTTTCTAAGCTTCAATTATCCAACCTGAGAAATGGTGAGACCAACCCTTACTAATTGACAATGACTTTAAAGTCTTCAGAGATTCTCAGAAGAAATTGGAATGTAAATAGCAACTCACCTGGTGCTGTTCTCAGAGAAGACTTAGGCTGGGCATGGTGCCTCATGCCTGTAACTCTAGCACTTTGAGAGGCTGAGGTGGGAGGATCATTTGAGGCCAAGAGTTTGAAACCAGTCTGGGCAACATAGAGAGACCCTGTCCACAAAAAATTAAAAAATTAGCCATTTGATATTGCAGTGAGTTATGATGGTACCACTGCACTAGAGTCTCAAAAAAAGGAAAAAGATTTAGATGTAGACAGGTCTCCCTCTTTTGACGCATCAGAAAATCTATGTCCTCTGGGCAAGTTTCAAAAGGGGTAGATATTGATGCCTGGATTCCAAAATGATAGAAATGTGTCAGTAAAATGCTTCCTGCAGCATCTGGTTAGCTGCTTCTGCACCCCATACATCTCCTCACCATCCCCAGGCCCTGCCTGGGGTTAGGCTGCCATTTCTTCTATTTTCACAGATGGGGCCCAGGGAAGGCCAGCCTGCAGACTTATCCCTGCGGTGATGCTGGGGATGGGTACAACGTGAGCCAATGAAAAGAGTCAGGCCTGGGTTCAAGTCCTGCTTCTGTCATCAGTTAGTCCAGCAACCCTAGGCAAATAATTCACCCCTTCTGAGCTCATCTCCATATTCATAAGATAGATTATAACACCTGTTTTATAAGGAAATCAACTGGTAATAAATCTGGAATGTATGGTTTAGGTTAAGATCCTGGTCCTGCCACTTAACAAGCCTTGGAGCTTTAGACAAGTTACTTATATGTTCTGTGCCTCTGTCGCCTCCTCCCTAAAGGGGAGGCTAATTTATAGGGCTGTTGTGAGGATTACCTAATGCCTGATGCGTGGTGAGTGCCCAGTGAATGTTGGTATTTATTACTTCAGCTTTTCAACAAGTGAGGTAAGCAAGGCAGTTACTACTATCCTTGCCCAGAGGGTCAGGGAGAGTCACACATTTGTTGTGGATAAAGCCCAGGTGATCACTTTTCTGCCTTTTGGCTAAGATCAAATGTGGGTAAAGCCTGGATGAGAAACTGGCTCTGTGCACCCTAATACAGGGCTGCAAATAAAGCCACAGGCCAAAAGCTCCTTCCTGGCTGGCTCTTTGGGCCCATCCTTAGGCCCACAGGGTTGCTAGCCAGGGGACAGCCCATCCCAGGAGCCAGGTTTCGCTCCTTTCTAGAGGGCCTGGAAACCTCTCCATGTCAGCCTGTGCCTTTGTCACTATCCCTGATGGAATGTGCCCTGCTCCCTGCGGGCAGTGTCCTCTCCCTACTCATGGCTGAGGTTCATTTCTGACTGGATTCTTCTGACACCACCCTGCTTAACACCAACACCCTGCCACCCTGCACCTGCATGGGGTAGCTGAATGTCGCTGAGGGAAATTCTCAGCCACACCGACTAGCTGCACTTTACATTTCTGACCACAAACCTCAAGTGGGCACTCAGCTTCCCCGGTAATCCTGCTATGTTTCTTTACCAAGTTCACCGTCCCACTTTCTATATGGGTGTTTCTCATCTTCTCCAACCCTCAACATCTCCTCTTTGTTCCTCGATGTTAGCTAATGACCTTGCTTCCTATTTCACTGAGAAAATAGATGGCATCAGATGAAAAGTATCTGCCTTCTCTCCATCACATCTTCCAAAATGTCTGCATCTGTGCCCTGGCTGTGGAGGGATGGAGGCAGGGAGAAACTGAGGGAGGAATGGATGGAGGGATGGAGGCAGGGACAGACGGATGAATGGAAGGGTGGGTGGGTACCATCCCCTTCATTTGTGCTCCACATGCCAGTTTCTTCACTTATTCAGGATTTTGCCTGAAATCATCCTTTCCCCTCCTGCACTAACTCCTTTTTTCCTACCAGATCATTCCCTTTAGCACGTAAGTGTACTGTTATCTCTCTCATCTTAAAAACAAGCTCCTCCTGGACCCTCTACTCTGCTCAGTTCCTGCCCATTTTCCTCCTTCCCTTCAGCACTCTTCCTACAATTGCTCGCCCCTGCTGCCTGCCTTTCCTCATCCCCACCTCTGTTCCCTCTTAGCCCACTCCAGCCAAGTTTTGTCTCTGCCACTCCACTGAAATTGTACTTGTCCAAGTCACCAATGGCCTCCTTGTTGGCACACGCAAAGGCACACGCAAAGGCCCGTTTCCTCTCCTCACTTCACATCATCTCGGCAGCATTCGCACAGTCGGGCACTCGTTCCTTGCAACACTATCTCTACTTGGCCTCCAGAACTCCACATGGGTCTGTAGACGCCACCTATCCAGATGGCAGCTCTTTCTCCAAATCCTTCACTGGCTCCTCCTCTTTTCCATCTTGATTGTGAGCATAGTGGGGGTACCTCTTTCTTATTTAGTCTCCCTCTGGTTAGATCCATCTAGGCCTGTGCCTCTAAATGCCTCTGGAAGTTGGAATCTTTGAAAGGCAATGTGGAAGAGAGTAGGGAATGCCTGCCTAGGTGTGAACCCCTGCTCTGCCTCGGTTGTGTCTTACTCGGCATCTGAGACAAAGGCTAAGTGTGGATTGGGAACATGATCCCAAGGAGCAGAAGTGAGGGAGAAGAAGAGTGAAACAGGGACAGAGAGGTGCCGATGCAAGGGTGTGTTAGGGAGTCAGCCACCACTATGGGTGACTATTGTTCAATCCTTCTGAGGTTTGTGAAACATACTTCAGAATCTGCTGGAAGAAGGTGGGGAGGCTAGTTATTCAGGCTCTTGTCGGGGTACCCATGGATGTCCATGCCAAGTGGGTTCCATGGATGTCCCCCACCACAGTGTCAGAAGGAGAAAGGAAGCAGAAAGGCACTGTCAGACTTGACATATGACTCTAGTCAAGACTTGTGTAAAACTGGCTATTGCAGCAGTGCTGGGAACAGGGGGTGAGGCTGAGGGCACCCTCACAGCGTCTCATGATGCTTCATACAAGATGTACTTAGTAGAGACAGGTGACCATGGAGCCCTCCTCTTAGGATTGCTGAGAGAGTTAAATGATTTAATGCACATGTTTGAAGGAGTTGCTGGCCCTTAGCAATGACCATCCACCCCTGCTCCGACATGTCCCTTGCCTAGTCCATCTCAGGAGACTGCCATGTCCAAAACAGAGCTCTGATTCCCTGTCTCCTCCTCCAGTCTTGTCCACTGCAGTTAAATGGCCTGGATTCATCTCAGTCCCCCACCCCTCACATCCAGTCCTTCCCATTATTCCCCATCACAAAGCCACCAACCCGGGCAGGTCTCCATCGGCCCTTGCCTGGCCCACTGTACCAGCCTCCCAGCCGTTTCCTGCCTCTGCGCTGGCCTCCCTACGGTTTATTCTCCTATAGCAGCCTAAGGGATAATGTTACTCCTGATTAAAGCCCCTCTAACAGCTTCCTATTATCCTTTTTAAAAATAACAGCTTTATTGAGACACAGCTCACATACCATATAATTCACCCACTGAAAGTATACAATTCAATGGTTTTTAGTATAGTCACAGGGTTGTGCAAATATCACCACAATCAATTTTAGAACATTTTCATCATGCCCCCAAAGAAACCCAATACCCATTAGCAGTCTCTCCCCGTCTCCTCCCAAGCCCCCAGCCCTACCCGACTACTAAGCTGCTTTCTGTCTCTATGGATTTGCCTATTTTGGACATTTTGTAGAAATGGAATCAAGCAAAATGTGGTCTTTGTGACCAGTTTCTTTTTCCCATTATTCTTAAAATAAAATCCAAACGCCAAGCCGTAGCCTTCCAGGCTATGCGGAGTCCCACACCCACCCAGGCTCCCAGCTGGGCTGACTGTCCTCCTGGTCCACCCTCCTCCAACCTCACTCTCTGTGTTTGGAACAGGCCCTACTCCTCCCCTCGGGACCTTGATCCCCTCATCCCTTTGTTGGAATTCTCTTTCCCAGTCTGTGCATGGGCTGCTCCCCAGGATTCTGGGTCTGCCCACGGGTCACCTCCTCCGAAAGGACTTTCCCATTCTCCACACTCTTCCCTACCCAACTCTAGCTCTTCTTACTGTTTGTTTGTCAGTTCACTTACTTGCTTCCTGTCTTTCTCCCTCTTTAAACCTCCACGAGAGTGGGGATTTTGTCCTGTTCACATTTATATCCCCAGCACCTAGAACAGAATGATGGGCACACAGTTGGCATCTGACATCCACTGGATGAACAACTGGATAACACTCCTGGAAATCCAGTTGAGGAGTTTCCACAATTCCTGCCCCCCACCCCATCCCCAAACAGCATGAGATACCTTCAAGTTCTCGTCCCTAGGTCTGATGAAGATCCTGCCCCCTGCCCCATCCCCAAACAGCATGAGATACCTTCAGGTTCTCGTCCCTAGGTCTGATGAAGACCACCATGTTATAGTTCATATTCACTTTCCTTTTTTGCTGGCTATTTTGGTCTTCAGTCTTATATATCATCCTGAATGTTTGTGCCCCCCTACCCCAAATCCATATGTTGAAACACTCACCCTTGAAGTGATGGTATTAGGAAGTGGGGCCTTTAGGAGGTGAATTAGATCATGGGTGTAGAGCTCTCAGGAATGGCACCAATGCCCTTATAGAAGAGCTACTAATAAAAGAAGCACCCTCGGCTGGGCAGTGGCTCCCGCCTAGAAGAACTCTGGGAGGCTGAGGCAGGTGGCTAGCTTGAGCTCAGGAGTTCGAGACCAGCCTGAGCAAGAGTGAGACCCCATCTCTACTAAAAATAGAAAAACTAGCCGGGTGTTGTGGTGGGTGCCTATAGTCTCAGATACTCAGGAGGCTGAGGTGAAAGGATCACTTGAACCCAAGAGTTGGAGGTTGCTGTGAGCTATGACACCATGGCACTCTACCCAAGGTAGAGACTCTATCTTAAAAAAAGGAAGAATAAATAAGTAAATGAATAAAAGAGGCACCCTTCTGTCATGTGAGGATGCAGCAAGGTGGTGCTGTCTATGAAGCAGAGAGTGAGCCCTCACCAGATAGAATCTACCGGCACCTTGACTTTGGACTTCCCAGCTTCTAGAACTATGAGAAATAAACTTGTGTTATTTATAAGCCACACTGTCAATGGTATTCTGTGGTAGCATCCCAAATGGACTAAGACACTGCCTCACACCCCTCACACCAGCTAAGCTTTCTTCCCTGAGGCTCTCCTCATAGATTTTCTTCCCAGAGTCTCTTGCTCCCTCAGGGGAGAATACTTCATTTACCAGCTGTCAGGGTTACCGCTCCAAACACAAGTAAAACATCATGGCCTGAGGCACCCAGTCCCCAGCTATCTGTGGGTCATCACCTGCCACACTGCAGATCTGTTGCCTGCAGCCCTGCATGCTCCTGGTGTCTGTTCTGGGATGCCCCTCTCCTTGCCTCTCTTCCTTGGAGCCCCCAGAGTACCTCCTTTGTTTTTCTTTAAAAATATCAGCATTGTGGGAAAACAGGTCTTTCATATGTTGCTGGTGGGAATGAAAGTGACAGGACCTCAGTGGAGGACACTTTGTGATATCTCACTAAATTACAAATGCACAGCCCCCTGAACCCACCCCTGCAGATGTGTCTGCACGTATCTTGAAGGACACATACGGCACTGTCTGACAGCAAAGGATTGGGGACCGACCATCCCGTACCATCAACAGAGTTTTAGAACAAGGAATGTTTGGTAGCTGTAGCAAAGAATGGGAGACCTTTGTGTGGATATACTGGCAAGAAGAACCATGACCATAGTAAACTACCTTTGGAATAATAAGAAAACTAAGTAAACATATTGACATAAAGAAATATGGAGGAATATAATTTTTTTGTATCAGAACTTGAAGGGTGATAGGGAAAAATTAGGAGGAAAATTTCCTACTGAGCTGATTATGCCATGTCATTTTTATATTTGAGCTCTGTGACTATTACATACCCAAACCAAAAATAAATAAAAACATAGGGAAAAAAAAATCACAATCCTATCAAGGGGGTTCTTGTCTTCTAAGGATTTGAAAATCAGTCTTTCAAGAAACTGAAAGCCCTCAGTGGTTATGGTTGGGTGTAAAGAGGAACCACCTACAATGTTGGCTGTGGGTGTGTCCTGTCAGCTCACCAAGGACAAGGGCCTTGTTTCATTCAACAGTGTGCTCCCAATGCCATCACGATGGGTGCCACGGTGTAAGCACTCACTAAAGGTTGTTGAATGAAATATGAAATAAATTCATGGATAGAAAGATTCCTAACTCAATAATGAGGCATTTCAGTCTTGGCAAAGGGTCCATATGAATATAAATTGCCAAAACGGAGGACTCTGAGCAAGAAGGAAAACAGCGATGTTGTACAAGTCAGAGGTCGGAAGGCGGCTCTCTAACATAGCTGTGGCTCTCCCAACAACAGATTTCCTGTGATTTTCTTGACACGTAGGGTCTGGAAGACGATGAGTAAATGCCAAATAGAGTGCAATAACAGCAATGAAGCAACAAATAACCTGGTGTGGGTAGACCATCTTGCCAGGGGCCTTTTCACTTAGCCCGCTTTGCTCAGGAGCCCAAAACTCTTTTCACCAGGCTTTGCCTCTGTACACCTGCAGGTAAATCGTTGGTTGGTCACTGACCCCAGCCCAGACTCTGCGCTTCAGCCCTGCTGCGAATGGGCCTAGCGCAGTCTGCAGTACACAGTGGACTCCTGGAACTGGCCCTGGGTGGTTGGCATCGGTTACACCCTGACAGGAGTATCAGCTTATGTGGGAGTCAAGCCCGCACGCCCCTTACCTCCTTCAGGCCCTGGCTGCCACCTTGCAGATGGCCCCCGCCAGGGGCAGAAGAGTGCTGACCAAACTGGGGCTTCTGCTGGGCGCTCTTTCCCTCCTCCTGCATCGGACTCAGGGGCTCCTGTAGATGGGTGGCTCTATTTCCTTTCAAGCCTCCCTCTTACTGCCCTGGGTGGGAAGTGTATTTGAGTGGAGTTTTCTGCATTCTAAGGGACATGGAGCCCTGAGCCTGAGACTACAGGGCCTGCCAGGGAAAGTGTTAAATTGAAGTGGTTTGCCTGGAGCTAGACATGAGAGAAGCCAGAGCCCCCGGGCCCTGTGGTGCCTGTGCCTGTCAGACTCCTGCACTCCCAATCCCTCCCTCTCTCCAATCCTTGGCTCTGACTGAGGGAACATCCCTCAGCTATGACCTGAGCCAGAGCACCCTGGTGGCATCAATGACATGTCCCCTGAGATCTGAGTGTGTAGGGCAGGTAGGGCGTGGACAGGCTGTCAGGAGAGGCCTAGCCTCTGGTCCCTGTGTTGGCCTTGGGAAAATGTTCCAGCAGGGAAGCTCCCAGGACTTTTTGCTTTTTTCTCATTGCCTCAGAGTGAGCAGTATTCAGAGATGTCCCTCATATACGTTTTTGTGGCCCAGAGGGCAGCTGGGCATTTGCACAGGGCTCCGCGCCCTTTTCTAGCATAGCCAGAAGGCTGACTCTGCTCCACGGCTGTCTTGACAGAGACTGACCCCGCTGAATCTCACTTCCTCCTGTCCCTTTCTGTCCTTCCCGCTCACCTCTCACACTCGACTCACACTCTCCTTCTGGGGCCTACATCTTACCCCTGGGGGAATGCCAAGCCTGTACTGAGGAGACCAGTCAGCTTCTTCCAGAAGTCAGCGGAGTTGGGGCAAGGAGGGGCTGAGGGGCCCCAGGGCTGGTTTCCCTGTTTCCCTTCTCAGGAAACTTCCCCACTTCCCCACCTAGAATCTCTGCTTTTTACTTCAAAGCCTGGAATTCCACGTTGGTCACTCAACCAAAGCACTCCTGTGTCAGGTCAAGGTCACAGGGCAGCCAGACCCACTCGTGCCACCCCCAACAGTGGCTCTGAGGGTGAGGAGCCCCTCCCGGGGGTGCCTCAGGCTGGAGCCTCTCAGGTTCCCTCAGAGGGAGGGGGCTGCCACACAGCCAGCTGCAGCTGTGGGAAACCACACACCGCAGCCTGCAGGTGCAAGGGGCCTGGGGGAAGGGGAGAACATTAACTATTTCTTGGGAGCAGGCCTTCCCACTTCCTTCTATTCCCATACTGTAGTTTCCACAAGACGCTGGGTGCTGTGCTCCACAGGAGTGCGAGGTGGGAAGCTGGCTACAGAAAGGTCAAAGGACTTGCAATCCAGGGGTGCAAAAGACAAACCCCAGCCTTGGAAGCCCCAGAGCCTGCAGAGAGAGGCCAAAGCACCCACGCTGAGGCCTCTGAGAAACATTGAGCATGATAACCCTTTTCATGTCTGGTTGCCACCCTTCTGAGCAATTCCCTCCAGGTCATGGAACTGCACCCAGGGAGGGCAGAAGGGAGCCTTGTCCTCAGAGGACTTCCCAATGAGGACCCCAAGGGCTGCAATGGGGTGCATTAGGCCAATAGGCTCAGCCTCAGGAGGGCAAATGGTGGCTCAGCAGACTGCTCCACTCAGCCTATGCTCCCTCTCATTCAGCCTGTGCTCCCACCCACTGTGTGCTCCTCCTCCTCAGCTGTGTTCCCCCTCACTCAGCCTGTGCTCCCCCTCACTCAGTCCTTGCTCCCCCTCACTCAGCCTGTGTTCCCTCTCTGCCTGTGTTCCCACTCACTCATGTGTGCTCCCCTTTGCTCAGCCTGTGCTCCCTCCCACTCCATCTATGCACCCACTCACTCAGCTTATGCTCCCTCAGCTTATGCTCCCTCACTCAGCTGTGCTCCCCCTCACTCAGCCTGTGTTCCCTCTCTGCCTATGTTCCCACTCACTCATCTGTGCTCCCCCTTGCTCAGCCTGTGCTCCCTCTCAGCCTGGAGCCTTTGGCGGTAACTACTAGTGTGAGTGAGTGAACCTCCATTCACCATAGTTGGGCTGGAAGCCATTCAAGGGGAAACCTTTCACAGGGCACCCAGAGTGGCTCCTTTCAGCTATGCTGTCCCAGTGGTTAGCATGATGCTAAGGCTGTCCTTCTGCCTGCCTGTCACTAGTCCAGGTTGGTCTGACCTCTCATCCTGCCAGTTCAGCTGCCACCAGGAGCAGTTTTCTGGCAAGAGGCCCAGGAGGCCCGGGGTCTTGTGGGAAAAGTTCAGCTTTGTCCTGTTTGAGTCGTTCCCTGACTTCCTTCCCATTTTTCCCATTATAATTCACTCCTCTGCTCTTTTGCTTTTTCCTAAATGTGCAAATGGTGACACTCCGTAGGAGAAAGTGACTGAGTTCATTCTGCATACATGTCTGAGCCCCTGTTACATGTCAGGTTGCACCATGGCTTGGAACGTAAACATGTTTTCACCCTGAAGGAGCCCACAGTCTGATAGGGCAGACATTCAAACAGGGCTCTTGGATGGAAGGCACCAAGTTCTTCAGGTGCAGTGGAGGGGCCGGTAAAGACGATGGATGTCTGCATGGAGCTCACACATGTTATGCAAACCCCTCAGTAATGGTTGTTTGAAATGAAGCAGAAAGTGGTAAGGCAGAAGGTGCTTAGGGTTCAACTGTGGAGATAAGAATGTAAGCTGCTGGCCTGTGCTGTGGTTCATGCCTAGCACTCTGAGAGGCTTAATCAGGAGTATCATTTGAGCTCAGGAGTTTGAGACCAGCCTGAACAAGAGTGAGACCCATTTCTACTAAAAATGAAAAACTAAGGCAAGGGATTGCTTGAGTCCAAAAGTTTGAGGTTGCTGTGAGCTATGATGCCATGGCACTCTACCACTGGCGACAAAGTGAGACTCTGTCTAAAACAAACAAACAAACAAACAAACAAACAAGGGGCGGTGCCTGTGGCTCAAAGGAGTAGGATGCCGGCCCCATATACCAGAGGTGGCAGGTTCAAACCCAGCCCTGCAAAAAAACCCCAAACCAAAAAACAAACAAAACCCCCTCCAAAACAGGACGTAAGCTGCAATATGCTGTCTTATAGTCTCTATGGGACAGAAGGGGGCTGATTCAAAAGGCTTTCAGAATTCAGGGCAGGGTCACTCCTACTGGGCTAAATCAGGGAAGGCTTCTAGAAGGTGGAGGCATTTGAACTGGGTGGAATGTCAGTAAGTGGAGTTGGGAGATGGTAGGCGTGCGTCATGGGGACCTTGGTGCCCAAGTGGAGACTGGGGAGTGCTTCCTCCTGGATGAAACACCCGGGGGAAATTAAACATATAAGAACACAGAAAGTTTCTACCAAGATAATAAAGTGAGGGAGTAGAGTCTATAGCTTTTCCTCTGCCTCTACTTCCTTAGGGGAGAGGGAGTGAATTTTCTTGCCCTTATCCATCAATCCTGACCTTATAAATCTGCCCCATACTACCTCTCCAGCCTCTTTCCCCTACAGGAACTGTCCATTACTACCTGTGGTATAATTAAAAAATGCATTCAATTCTTGTCCCACTTTCCTGGCACAGAGCTCAAAAACCTGAGTGATAGAAATGTTTTTTATTATTCATGTGAGCCAGTTTCCAAAAAAAAAAAATTTAAGTTTGAGCTAATGAGGCAGCTCATGGTGGACCCTCAGACAGTTTTAAGGAGGGACTAGCCATATTTGTGATCAGAGGGTTGGAAATTTCATTCCTTTTTCCAACCCCACAACCCCAATCTCTAGGGAAGGGAGGTGGGGCTAGATATTGAATTCATCACGAGGTTAATGATGTGATCGATCATGTCTATGTTTTGAATGAAATCCCACATAAAAACTCTGGACACTGAGACAGACAGGGGCTTCTCTCTCAGCCTGTGTTCCCACTCACTCAGCTGTGAACACATTGGTATGCTCCCCATCCCATTCCCATCCCATTCCATGAGGAGAAGGCATGGAAGCTCCTCACTCCACCCCAGACCTTGCCCTAATCTTCTCTTCCTTTTGGCTGTTTCTGATTAGTATTTTATAACATAACTGTAATTGTAAGATAGCATATGGTTTAGTGCATTCTGTGAGTCATTCTAGTGTGTTATTGAATTCTAAGGTGGGGTGGTAAGAACACCAAATTTGAGCCAAGTCAGACAGGCGTACAGGAAGCCTGGAGACCCCATTTACATCTGAAGTCTGAAGTAAGGGCTGGCTTCTTGAGGACTTTGCCATTTGATTTGAGGGATGTGACACTGTAGAAAAGACAAACTCACTTTCTCCTACTATACACTCAATACCTTTCTGACACCATATGTGTGTGGGGTTTCTCTGACTCACCCATGAAGCAAGCAATCAGTAGATGCCAGCCGGGTATCCTCCAATTCAACTCTGATACTATCTACCTGGAGATAGTATCAGATCCCTCAGTCCCCCAAAGGGCCCCCACTTCCAATGCCAAACTGAAGCCCAGGTGGTTTTTTCTGTGCTTCTGAACTGCTGGCTATGAATTCGTGTTCCCATGATACCCTCCTTAGGTTTGACTAATTTGCTACAGTGGCCACAGAACTGAGTGAAGCACTTACATTTTTACTGTAGAGCACATTACACAGGATACAGATGAAGAGATGCAGATTGTAAGAGGTGTGGGGCAGGGGGAGGAGCTTCTATCCCATCCCAAATACACTGCATATTTGAACCCTGTTCTTCTGGGTTTTCTTGGAGGCTTTAGCACATAGGCATAATTAATTAAACCATTGCCCACTGGCGATCCTTCAGCTCCTCTCCCCTCTCCTTTGCAGAGAACAAGTCTCCATGTTGAAGCTACCTAGGAGCTACTGGCCACCAGTCAACTCACGAGCATACAAAAAGACACTTGCCATTTGGGAGAGTCCGAGGATTTTAGGAGCTGCATGGCAGAGAATGGAAGACTAAATACATATTTCACTATATCACAGACACTAACTGCGTAGTTAGTGTCAGAATTGGCACTGAGTGGAATTGCAGGATGCCCAGTCCGTGTCAGAGAATGTGTCAAAATGTGTGATCCAAGAGGTCTCTTTATCACCTTCCCTGTAAATCACCTGCATTTCTAACCCCTCCTGCCAGAAATGTCTCTCTCGCCTCCCACACGGGCTAGTCAACCAGTCTCAGTTTTTTCAGTCTTTCTTGCCTTCAGAGTCCACCTCCTTCACGACCTGGTCCTACCCGTGCTGTCCTGAAGCCCTTCTTTGTATGTATTAATCCACACCTCCTGCACTTGCTTTCAAAGAGAGGGACCTGAGGTCTTGTAGAGGTCCCAAGACAAAGGAGTTGCTCACTAGTGCTTCTTGGCAGGAGAAAGGGGAGGCTGCATGGGGGCGAGGAAGGCTCTGGCCTGCAGCACTCCTTGAAGGTGAAGCCTCTACTTCAGGCTCCTCCCCTCCCTTCCTTCCCACTCTAGCTCTCCAGGGTGTCTGAAAGGATTCAGGCTTTTCCTTACCAAAGGCTGGGGAATTGTTAAAAAAAATTAGCTCAGTCCAACATACCCAAATCTCTTTAGCATGAGGATCTGGGGGAAGTAAAACTCCATCCCATCTCATATCCTAAATAGAATCTAATTCCATTTTATCTCATCCTAATTTTTCTCCAGCCTTACTAACTCCGGTCACTACAGTAACCTTGACATAACCTCAGAGCACAGGAGTCTCACATTTTAAAACTAGAAGGGACCCTAGAGTCGTCAACTCTAACTCCCCATGTTACAGAGGAAGAAACTGAAGCCCAGAGAGGAGAAAGTGATTTTTCCAGGGCCACAGAACTAAGTGTGGTGGAATTAAGGTTAGAGCTCCACAGTTTGACATCCAATTCAAGTGCTCTTTCTGTAAAGCCACACCACTTAGCATCCCCACTCAATTCAGAGTCTGGGGCCTAGAGTTTAGGTACTACCTTTAGGGACCTGGTTGGAAGTTCTTCTTTGGTCTTTCCTTGCCTCTGTCCACTGCAGCCTGGCCTGGGGCAGTGGGTGAGGAAGCTGCTGAGTCACGTGGTGGCTCTGCTGGGCTCCCAGACCAAGGCAATGAGGGCTTATCCAAATTGACCTGGGAGCAGGTGTGGGCCCTCTGTCCCTAGAGCTTCTTGAAGAACAATTTGTTCTGCAGGGTGCAGCCAGGGTAGAAGGAGAGTGGCAGATGCCAGTACAGCTGCTTCCTGTTGTCAGAGGGCTCCTCAACTGAGGGGCTGAGCTCTGTGGCACCTCCACACCCCTGTCTAGCTCTCCACATGGTGTCCTGCCTCAGTGGGCCAGTGACTTCCCATGGCTCCCAAGGAAGACTGTGTTCAAGGAGCGCATGCTCAGAGTAAGAAAATGTGTCTGGCCAGGCATATTTCCAGCCCCATGGCTCACCATTCCCTTTGCAAACAGGGTCCTGTCCCAAATGTGCAGATTAATTTCTGTCTCTTATTCCTTTCTCATCCTCTCTGCCAAGCCAAGTTCTCCGCGTTCTCTGGGTCCCATCAGTCCCACCCCTTACCCAAAGCTTTGCCCACAGTGGCTACCTCCCCCACCCACCCCACTGGCTATACTAGACTGTCCGGCATGAGAACATGGCCCTAACCTCATACTGCCTAGTCTTGTGGTTTGACATTTCACCTAGGTTTGTTTTGTCTTCTCTTCAAGACTTCAAGAAAAGAGAATTTGGGTCTCTAACTACTGGCTCCTACTTCAAACAAGATCCCTTACAGAGCTGAGCTCAGAGCTGACCCTATTGTAAAGGCACAATAAATCCTTGTTGAGTGGCCCAGTGTCTCTCTCTTGGTTTCTGCCTGAATTTTAGTCAGCTGAGCCACAGTTCACCCCAGACACCGTGGCACGTTGGGAGGAGAAAGAGAAGGGCAACTTGGGCTCCCCTTCCCAGCATTTTCTGCTTGGTAGTCACGTTACAGGAAGCTGACCAAGGCCTTGCCCTCTCCAAGCTTGCTGGCCTGGCTGCTTCCAGGTTCCCCTCTGACTAGCAATGAGAGTGTTATGGGGCTGACCTGACTTGACCACCACCTCCTGTGTTAGAAAAGACCCCCCCCCCCACTGAGTAAATGCTTGCAGGTGGGCAGCAAAGGGAAGAGGAGAGTGGTGGGCACATAAAAGCTGCCCCTTGGCCAACTTCAGGGCCACAGCTCATAGAACACTGCCAATGGGGTGGGGGGTGGGGGGGTCTGTCAGCCACTGTCTCCCTTCTTGAGGTTCTCTTCACCCCAAACCTCAGGCAGGACCTGGCCCATTCTCCCCAGAGGGTCTGAGAGGGGCTGGGGTAGGGGAGCAGTGAGTAGGAATCTGGGACTCTCAGCCTGGCTCTCTTCCCCTCATTGTGAAATGGCCTTGGATCAGGGCCAATCAGGAAGCCGCCTCCTATAGCCTCAAATCCGTGGCCGGCGCCTGGGGTGTGAGGACGGCCCCAGGCTTTTCCCTTCCTAAGGGAGGGCTGAGGCTGACACACAGAGGACCTGGTAGGAGACAGCCTGAACTGCCCTTGGCTAGTTGTGAAGAACCCATGCCCTCCCTCCTGCTCTCCATGCCAGCCAGGTGGGGGCGCCCAGATGGGCATGAAGGGCAGTGGAAAGTACATAGACCTGGGGTTCAGGGCTTCTATTATCTACTCTGCCATTATCAAGCTTTGTGAACTCAGTCAAGACACTTTCCCTCTCTGGGCCTCACTCAGTTTTCTTTCTTGTGAATAACTAGAAGGGTTGGACGAGCAAACCCTGGAGGCCTCTTCTAGCTTGGTATTGTGACTCACTGCAGTCAGTGATTCATTGATGTTATTAGCAGAACTTGGCTCTGATCAGATGGGAGTCTGTTCATTGTGTCTGTCTAGATTTCCCTGCATAAATCTGCATCTGCTGGTCTGTCACGGAGGTGGAGTGGGCTTCCCTGGACAATCAAGGATGAATGATGACATAGAGGCCAAGAAATGAACAGCATCTGTGCTTTGGGGAGCTAAGACACCTGGGTAATTGGTACAGAAACTCTGGCTATATAATTTCCTGTCCTTGACTTTCAGGCAGGAAATTTTAAGTTTGGGACCTCTAATCATCATGAATAAAGGGGCCCCTCCTCTTGCCCACTAAACCTATGAAAGCAGGGGAAAGAAGTCAGGAGGGTGTCTTCATGCCCCAGACCTCCATTCTGGCTGGGAATGCTTAAACAATAACCACGAGGGCCTTTCCTAGTCTCAGTTTCCCCTTGTACTGTGATGGCCCCCCTTCCTGAGGTTCTGCAAGAAGGAAATCATAGATATGAAGAGGAGAACTGTTAAAGTTCACACACATTATGGTGGCACCTGTGGCTCAGTGAGTAGGGCATCGGTCCCATATACTGAGGGTGGAGGGTTCAAACCTGGCCCCGGCCAAACTGCAACCAAAAAAATAGCCGGGCATTGTGGCGGGGGCACCTGTAGTCCCAGCTACTCAGGAGGCTTAGGCAAGAGAATTGCCTAAGCCCAGGAGTTGGAGGTTGCTGTGAGCTGTGAGATGCCACGGCACTCTACCAAGGGCGATAAAGTGAGACTCTGTCTCTACAAAAAAAAATTAAAAAAAGTTCACACACATTTTATTTGTTCCACCATTTGATTCTGCACAAGGCTGGCCTTCCAGGCGTGGGGGGCCAGGGGCTGTCCATGGGATGTAGTCTCTGGGGTATCTGGAATTCCTTTGTATCTTCCCAAAACCCCCTACACCTGAAGTGCCACCATTAGAGTCTTTTCTTTAACATTGCCTAAGTTTCTTCCAAAAATGGAGTGTATGCGTGACATATCTTACCATTTGTCCTAAGCATTTCATCAATGAATAAATGAATGATAATCTTCCTGTTACACAGAAACCTGTAGCCTCTGCAGAAGTGATTTTGAAAAAAATAACAACCACAATCTTGAGCGTTCTGGTGTTCAGTCTATGGTAAATGATGGGGCAAGATCTGAAACAGCTGGGGCTGAGGCTGTGTGTCCCGTGAGGGCAGGGCGTCCCCTGCCGGCCGTGAGGAGCACTGCAGACGGGTCCTGGGAAGGGTGGCGGGAGGAGGGAATGGGAGGTAGGTTGCCTACCCCCTGTACCCCGCTGCTGTAAGCAAGGGGAAGGCCCATGCTAATCACTGGCACTCTGGGCTCTTGAAACTTCCCTAGGGCCCCCAGGAGTGGGTGCCGGGAATGGAGTAATAATTCTCAGAATTTGGGGAGTGGAAGTGTCCTTAACATAACAGTGAAAAAAAATTTTTTTTTTTTGAGACAGAGCCTCAAGCTGTCGCCCTGGGTAGAGTGCTATGGCATCACAGCTCACAGCAACCTCCAACTCCCAGGCTCAAGCGATTCTCCTGCCTCTGCCTCCCAAGTAGCTGAGACTGCAGGTGCTGGCCACAATGCCTGGCTATTTTTTGGTTGCAGCCGTCATTGTTGTTTGGCAGGTCAGGGCTGGATTCGAACCCACCAGCTTAGGTGTATGACGCCTTAGCCACTTCAGCCACAGGTGCCGAGCCAATGCTGAAAAATTTTTAATAATACATCAACTGGGTGTTTACAGTGGTTCTTGACATGGATTATGTCATTGAAACCCCCCAAAACCCTCTGGGGGTGGGTACTATGTGAGGATAAGGTGCAAGTAAGTACCTTGCCAGGGTCCAGGTCCATGCAAAATGAGGGACCAGGGCAAACGCAGGCCCTGTGACTCCTACTCTAGGCCCTCCTCTGCTGTTTTGCTAGGGCACTGGGGATGGAATTTAAATCTAGCACTTTGCCCCCTCCCCTCCCTGGGGTTAGAGACAGAGACAGAGTTCCTGGAGCCCTGGGTCTCCTGAGTAGACACAGAGAACACTGTTGACAATGGACTGAAGGGAAGAATAAAGGAATTGGTAGCTGCAGGTGTCTGAGTGGATTCAGTCCAGGAGTGTATTGACATGGCTTCAGGGTTGTTGCTGTCTGTCTCCCAGCACCCAGGCTTCCAGGACACACTCTCATCTCTTTTGGTAGTCCCGCTGGTTTTTTTTGCAGTTTTTGGCCAGGGCGGGTTTGAACCCGCCACCTCTGGTATATGGGGCCAGTGCTCTACTATCCCTCTGGTCTTTTTTAGTATGCCTCTGTCAACTGACTCAGGAGGTCTCCTAGCCTTAGGTACTCACTCCTGTCACCCTGAACCCAAACCCACCCAGTGATATTCCTTGATATGTATAGAGGATCCTCCTTCCTTTCTGTAGGGCTGACCCTAAAGTCAGCACACTAGGAGTATGATGAGGTGAGACAGCCAGAACCCCAGGTGTGGTTCCCTTCAGGATCAACTGAAAACAATTAAACTAGCACAGCAGACAGCCCCACCTAAATTAGCGCACAGTGTCCCTCAAGATGGTCACTAATCCATGCTCGTTGTGATCTGCTTCTGTAGCGTGAACCCACCTTGACAAGGAGGCAATGGGAACAGCCAACTCCAACCTAGTGACATAATGCCTGCATTCGCTCATTTGCCCCCCTCCCAGGACAGGGAGGTAGCCACTTTTATTAAGACATCCCCATTTTACAGAGGAGGAAATAGAGGCACGAAGCAATTTAGGTAATTTTTGAATAAGTAAAAACGATTAGTGAAAACAAAGAAATAAAAGACAGACTAAAAAAGAAAAAGGAAAACTACCAAAACAACAGCGACAACAACAAAAAGGGAAGATGAGTCAATATTTTTGATGCAAAATTATACATAAATTTAGAACACACCCTTCTGGATTAGCTGATTCTAGTCTTTCAGTTCCTTTGAGCTATTTTGCAACTCTATAGGTCATAGAGAACCAACAGTAATGCAGATATTCCTGTCTATGGACTACAGACATTCTGTTCAGTGATGGGACAACCCTCCATCCCTCACTTTTCTTCCATTTACAGATTTATTTCAGAATTCCTGATCTATAGATGTGCCTGTTCTTCAGATTCTCATTTGAATGAGTTGTGACATCTGTCTGGGCCCCATATTAATAATGAGTTAAACGAATCTCTAATATGTGTGTGAGAGTCATGATTCACCTTTTAAAAAAGTTATGAAAATTATCTTTTAACGAGGATCTTGTAATCTGCCTCCAATCACTTGGACAAGAAGAAATAGAATTGGGATTCAAAGGCAGGCAGCTAAGAAATAGAGACTGTGTCTAGCCATCATACTTTCCAGGCACTGGGAGTGTAATTGCAGAGTAACTGCAGCTGTACATTAATCAACCTTAACCTGACCAAGACCCTTGATCCTGGTTCAAAGTTTAACCTAAATCTTGACCCTAATTCAGACTTAACTCTAATTAAAACCTAATAAATTAAATTGTGTAATTGTGTTCTAAGGAAAAAAAATTCATGATTTCTGCATTTTGAGAGAGATGATCTTAAGTGGTACAAACAGGAACATTTGCTGTTAGGTCCTATGCACTGTTGAGGAATACGGGGTATTTTTCTCTCCTCATCTTCCTGTAGTAGTCCTGCACTTGGGGAAGTAGCCAAGGCTGGTGCAAGTGCCAAGGGTCTTATTTGGCTCTTAGAGCTGCCTAGGCCTTTGCTGAAGGTCAGTGATGTGGGGAGGGATTTGAGGGCCATTTTCATTTCACAGTCCTCCTAGGGCGAGGGTGAGGGAGCAGGAAGACGTCTGGCTTGTGTGACTTGGAGACAGTGACCCAGCTCCTTGCTTACATGCAAAGTTCTCTGCTTCAAGGGCCAAAAGCCATTAACCTGTATTGTGCATTTAAATTACAATTTGATTAATGATATGTTACCCTAACCACACATAATTGCAAGTTAGCATTTTGGGCACTGGACAGTATCAACATTTAACTATGTCTTTTTTTTTTTTTTTTTTCTGAGACAGACTCTCACTATGTCGCCCTCAGTAGAGCGCTTTGGCGTTACAGCTCACAGCAACCTCAAACTCTTGGGCTCAAGCGATTCTCTTGCCTCAGCCTCTCAATTAGCTGGGACTACAGGTGTCTGCCACAACGCCTGGCTATTTTTGTTGTTGTTGTTGTTGTTGCAGTTGTCATTGTTTTAGCAGGCCCAGGCTGGGTTCAAATCCTCCAGTCTTGGTGTATGTGGCTGGCGCCCTACCCACTGAGCTACGGGCACTGCCAACATTTAACCATGTCTTAATAACATAAACTCTCAATTTCATTGTACCTGGATCTACTTTTATTCCTGACTAATCATAACAATACCATTTTTCTCATTGGAGAATTTATTTTCAGATATATACTCATAAATATATTAACTCCACTATTGCTTTGATTTGCTGTTTTTAACTTTTCATCCCAAATTTAAAATTTAACATTATCTCACAGTGCTTAATTCTATGATTCTTATTATTCATGGCAAATGATATGAGTTTTCCACTTGTGATAAATAATGATATTAAATGTACTTTAAGTATAAAGCGATTCAGCTTAAAGAAAAATATTAACTGACAGTATAGGTGGTATTGGGAATGATGACAGAAATTAGGATGGTGATGTCTAACTGATGGGAGGTGTATGGTCTATACATAATTATACTGTTTGATACTGTTTGTTGAACATATATTATGTGCCAGGCCCAATGTTACTCATGTTATTATCAGCAGGGATGAAAATGCTCTCTGTACTTGTTCAAGCAACATATGGCTACTGATTCCTTGAAATGTGGCTAGTGGGATTGAGAAATTAAAAAATTTTAAAACTAATTTTAATTAATTTAAATGTAAATATCTATATTTACTGTACGAGAACAATCCTAATATTCAATTACTTATATTTAATAATTCAGTATTTTATAAAATCTTCTGAATATCAATGAAATAAACATTATTATTGTCATTTTCCTAATGAAGAGATGTGGGCCTCAAGAGATTGCCTGAGGCTACTTAACTAATAAATAGCATGGGTAGGATCTGAACTCAGATTCCTCTGACTTCAGAACAAGTGCTCTAAGTCATTTCCTATGGGAAAATGGGCCAGAACACTGTGCCAGTAGTTGATTGTACTGGGCCAAGTGTGATGCTAAGGCTGTCAGATGTGAGCATTTCTGCTAGTAGAGTGGCTTATTCTGTTGTGGGGCAGCCAGCATGACTGCTGATTCTCCAGTGGAAGTGAGGTGTGAATGAGCACATGGGAAGCAGTGAAATGTGTCCACATGGAGGGCTAATCCTGATGAGGCCCCAGATCATTCACAGCCTCCAGGCTCTGTGCTCCTTGAGGTGCCCCTATTACCTAACTCATAAAGAACATTGTTGAGTGTTGGCTGTAAAGAACATTGCTGAGTGTTCAATGAATGACAGAAGCTCAGAGCACAGGGGTCATCATTTAGGCCAGTGATTTTCAACTGGGTGTGCTGTGAGAGATTCAGAGGTGTGCTGTAAAAAATTTTAAATTATTAAAAAATTAAGATTATTAATTAAATTATTTTTGAAAGAAGTTCAGAGCACAGTAAGTATATTCTTTTTCTACTCTTTGTTTTTTTCTGAGACAGAGTGTTGCTATGTTGCCCTTGGTAGAGTACCGTGGCATCACAGCTCACAGCAACCTTAAACTCTTGGGCTTATGTGAGTCTCTTGCCTCAGTGTCCCAAGTATCTGGGACTACAGGAACCTGGCTATTTTTTATTGCAGTTGTCATTGTTGTTTAGCTGGCCCGTGCCAGGTTTGAACCCGCCAGCCTCAGTGTATGTGGCTGGTGCAGTAACTGAGACTACTCTTTGTTTTTGATCAACATAATTTAAGTATGTCACAGAAGTTTAATTCTAGGCCAAGCATGAGGTCACACAAACACTGCAACTGGTTCCACTTAAATTCATGACCACGAATATCAAGTGGACCCTCATGTTTCTTGGCAATCTGACAACACATCTCAAATATGTTTATTCTTTGATTTCACCCTTTGCCCATTCTTGTCCTAGGCTAATGACCTCATATACCTGACCTGTATTGGCTTTTATTCCCCAGTATTTGAATGTATTTGTAATCTGCATTGTGTAGGTCTTTTTTTTTTTTTTTTTTTTTTTGTGTTTTATTTTTTTTTTTTTTATTTTTTGTTTTTTTTTTTATTTGTGTTTTTGTTTTTTTTTCGTGCCCGATTTGTGTGGCAATTTTTTTGTGAAAAATACATTTAGTTTGTTTTTGTTCGTTGATTGCTTTTTTTTTCAATTGTTTTTTGACATATACCTTTTTTTTTTGATTTTTGGTGGTTGCACAATTATTTGGTGCCATCATATTGTAGCCCGGGGCCTTTTTCCGTGGCCCAAATTGT
>CAUYPK010000335.1:5000-10222 GCA_963574355.1 Loris lydekkerianus | reverse complement strand
CCCACTCGCACCCTCTCAATATATAAATATATATATATATATATATTTTTTTTTTTTTTTTTTTTTTTTTTTGAGACAGAGTCTCTCTATGTTACCCTTGGTAGAGTGCTGTAGCATCACAGCTCACAGCAACCTCAAACTCTTGGGGCTTAAGTGATTCTCTTGCCTCAGCCTTCCAACTAGCTGGGACTACAGGGGCCCACCACAATGCCTGGCTATTTTTTTGTTGTAGTTGTCGTTGTTTAGCAGGCCCGGGCCAGTTTTGAACCCACCAGTCCTGGTGTATGTGGCCAGCGCCCTAACCACTGTGCTATAGGTGCCAAGCCACTTTTTGTATTCTTAATATCTAATCCCTTTCTGGCTGGGCGAGGTGGCTCACACCTATACTGCTAGCACTCTGGGAGGCCGAGGCAGGTGGATTGCTTGAGCTCACGGGTTTGAGACCAGCCTGAACAAGATCAAGACCCTGCCTGTAAAAATAACTGGGTGTTGTGACAGGTGCTTGTAGTCCCAGCTACTCAGGAAGCTGAGGCAAGAGAATCAATTGAGCCCAAGATTTTGAGGTTGCTGTGAGCTGTGATGCCATGGTACTCTACCGAGGGTGACAAAGTAAGACTCTGTCTCAAAAAAAAAAAATCTAATCCTTTTCTTTTATTTCCTTGTATTTTAGTCGCTGCAGCTCACACAATTGCTGAAGAACGGAGGAATCAAAGTGGAGTTAGCTCGTTTACATCCCAATCTTCAAATATTAAATCATCATTTAAACCAGGTATCATTTCTGTAATGCTCTAATACACTGGTTCTCAACCTTACTAATGCCGTGACCCTAAAATATAGTTCCTCATGTGGGAGGAATACCAACCTCATGTGGGAACTGTATTAAAGGGTTGAGGAACTGTATTTAAGGGTCACAGCATTAGGAAAGTTGAGAACCACTGCTATAATAGATGTCAATGTCATATCTTTAAAATTTGGTATCCTGTCAGTGTCTAACTATATTCTTTTTTTTTTTTTAGTGATTGATGGATCTGTGATTAAAAATGATGTAAAACAGAGATTAGCAAAGGAACGCAGGGAAGAGAAGAGGAGACAACAAGATGGTATATTTTAGACTTAGGAAAATCATAATTAGTGAATTTTATGTATATATTTATATATTTCAAAGTATTTTACTTGCTTTTCCTAATTTTTTTCTATGATAATTTTTATATTATGTATTATTTTGGGTTAAATCCTTGTACTAAATCAGGTAAGGAAGGCCCATGAAAAATCTTTGACTAAATTGTTTAATTTTTGAAGGATTAGTTTCTGTTAGTGTTGATTTTCATGACTCTAAAAATAAAAATAAGTTGCTAATAATTCTAGCATAGCAAGTTGTAGAAAGATTATTCTTTTTTTTTTTTTTTTTTTTTTGAGACAGAGATTCATTATGTCACCCTTGGTAGAATGCTGTGGCATCACAGCTCACAGTAACCTCAAACTCTTGGGCTTAAGTGATTCTCTTGCCTCACCCTCCCAAATAGCTGGAATTACAGGCGCCCACCAGAATGCGTGGCTATTTTTTTGTTACAGTTGTTGTTTATGTTTAGTTGGCCTGGGCGGGGTTTGAACCCACCAGCCCCAGTGTTTGTGGCCAGTGCCTTAACCACTGAGCTACAGGCGTCGAACCAGAAAGGTTATTCTTTTATTTATTTTTTTATTTTTTTTTATTTTTTATTAAATCATAGCTATGTACATTGATATGATCATGGGGCATCATACACTAGTTTCACAGACCGGTTGACACATTTATATCACACTGGTAGCATAGCCTTCCTGGCAATTTCACAGTCATTGTGTTGAGACATTTACATTCTACATTTACTAAGTTTCACATATACCATTGTAGTATGCACCACAAATGTATTCTCACCAATCCCCCTCCTTCCATGCTAATTTATACAAAGTCATACTTACCGTCTTTTTTTCCTGAGGCAGGTTCTCACTCTGTCACCCTGGGTGGAGTAGCCTGGTGTCATAACTTACAGCAACCTCAAACTCCTGGGCTCATACAATCCTTCTTGCCTCAGCTTCCCAAGTAGCTGGAACTACAGGCGACTGCCACAACACTCAGCTAGTTTTTCTATTTTTAGTAGAGACTGGGGAGATTCTTGCTTTTGCTCAGGCTGTTCTCCAACTTCCGAGCTCAGGCAATTCACCCATCTCAGCTTCTCAGAGTGCTAGGATTACAGGTGTTAGCCACTGTGCCTGGCCTTTTTATTTATTTTTATTTTTTTATTTTTTTGGGACAGAATCTTACTTTTTTACCCTAGGTAGAGTGCCCATAGCATCATAGGTGAACCTCAGACTCTTGGGCTCAATGTGATTCTCTTGCCTCAACCTCCCTGGTAGCTGGGACTACGGGCATCTGCCACAATGCCTGGCTGTTTTTTAGAGATGGGGTCTCCCTCTTGCTTAGGCTGATCTTGAACTCTTGAGCTCAAGCAACCCACCCCACCTCAGCCTCCCAGAATGCTAGAATTATAGGCATGAGCCAGCAGGTCCAAAGTTACACTTTAGAAGCATTTAATGAGGGAAAATTAGAATATAGGAAAATAGTATGCTACTGTTATATAATGTGGTATAGTACGGCTAAGTCTATTAATATAAAACCATCATGCTCAATATGGTCTGTATAGGTGAGAACTTTGAAAGAAGTTTCCTAGTAGAAGGAAATAGACATTCTGGCATTGTGATTTTTAAATTTATATTTTAATATACAGCATATTAATTGGGTGAGGTTTGGCTTTTGCTTAAGTAAGCAGAAATATTACATGAAAGAAAACATTCTTAATTTGGAATTGTAGTTTGGACAGGATAGAAGTCATTTGGGTGGACAATTCAGTTCTCCAGAGTCAAATGAACACCCAGTGAAAATGGTTTTTTAGTGGCCACCTCTGCTCGCTTACACTCTTCAGTTAGTAACACAGGTTGTATTTTTTTAAGGAGGAGAATGATAATAGGTTAAATTTTTCCTTCTATATGTGTAATATGGAAAACTCAAATATTTTCTTGGTTCTTAACACCTTGAAAATGTATTTGGAATATTTCAGCCAGTAAAGAAATGCAACTACTTGAAAAAGCAAGAAAGGCCAAGCTCCAATATGAAAAGCAAATGGAAGAAAAGCAGCGAAAGCTGAGAGAGCAAAAAGAAAAAGATGAGCAGCGGAGAATATCTGCAGAAGAAAAAAGAAAACAGAAGTTAGAAGAAGAAAGGGTATATAAATTATTGCCTGTTCATCAGATGATACACTGTGTTGCTTGCTTCTGGAATAATGTTTGTTTGTTTGTTTGTTTGTTTTCTAGGCATTCTCTGCCTTTATTTGCCCTATAGAAAGGGAACCAGTCCCAGCTCATTCTTCTCTCCTTCTTCCCCTCAGCATTAGTAATTCTTACTCCTATCCTCATAAGATCCCAGGAGCTGAGACCCACTATCCTACGGAAAGAGGAACCTGGCACATCCAGGAACAGAGACCTATCACTGTCAGGTCATGGTGTATAGGGTTTACTCTGAGCTGCTAGCAAAAAATGTTTACCATTGTGCCACTGCCTAGATAATGATAAGGGCAGACCCCACCATCTGACCCTCCCTCACATACCACATTGGACTACTTTTTCTCACAACTCCTCTATAATTGTCTGACTCCCCAGCCAAGTCCAACTGCTTGCTGTCCTTTACAGGTTCCTTGGCTCCCTCCTTTGTGCAGTACATACACTCTCTCCTTCCCAGCCCTTATGTTCCTCACATTCCCTTTCCTGATGGGGCCTCTCTGGATCTGTGGTTCATAGGCAGCATTCTGTCTCTTGTTTTGTGGTCCTGCCACTCTTTATCTTTCTGGACTCTTCTTGGTTGTCTTTGGCACTCTGTTGGCATGATTCGGTAGCTTTGTTATGCCCTCTTTTTCCTTTCTGTCCCTCCTTCAGTAAATTTGTCTTTTGTTGTTTATCTTGAGCATCTGGCTACCTGTCTCATTCTATATGATTTGCTTTCTTTGACACCAACTTTTTCTCTTATAGGTCATTCTACTTTACTGTGAGTATGCTTGACCCTCTCTGAAACTGGCACGATGTCTGTGACACCATTCTCTTTATTGCTGGCAGTCTCTCTATTTCCAAGGAGTCTCAAGTGTCCTAAACGAGTCTGTCTCTGGGTCTCTGTCTGACTCAGGCCTTTTTCTGACTGAGGCCCCTCACTTTTCTTTCTACTGTCTTTGTTTTAGCTTTTCTGCTTTTCCCCATCTTTGGACTCTGCCTGCTGTTGTTTCATTGTGTGTATATTTTTATCTCCCTCTCATATTCTCTGTTCTAATTTTTGTATTTCTTTTTCTCTCCTTTGCTTATTGGTTCTATTTCTTATGAAGCTTCTTCACTTTGGCTTTTACTGTGGTGCTCACTTTTCCTTATTTCATGCGCACACAGTTGCTCTTGTACTTGCTTTACCTCAAGCCCTGCACCCCCTCTGGAGAGCTTCCTGACTCGGTCTCTTCTTGTGCCATTTCTTACCCATCCGTGGCCCACTACCTCTTTTCTTTTTCTGTCTTTCTGACCTGTCATTGCCACTGGTCAGGGTCCAGGACTGGTTGGTCTCTGGCCCTGGCTTATTTAGGTTCCAGACTCCAAGTGCTATGCTACCTTGCTCAGGAATAATTGCTCTTAGGTGCTTGAGGGCTGTTTACCTTAGCAGAAGGGAGAGAGAGAGAGATAGATAGTCTTTGAGGATGAAGTAGTCTTAGAATAGATCTTAGTCTTTAGCAGAGATTAGTAAGCTTCAGCAGAGAGGTGCCGTGCTGGCGTTCTGCAGGTAGGAGAGTGAACAGGTCAGTGATAGAGTGCACACTCCTGACTGCCTTCTACAGCCTAATATAAGGCTGATCTTGTGCCTCTCATCACCACAGGTGGAGAGATTGCCAATTCACTAATGCTCTCATCTTCTGAGCTCTCTCATGCTTGTTAGTAGAGCTAAATTCCTCCCCACGCCCTTTTTAAACTGCCACTCCTAGCCATAGGCTATACGGGCTGCTACATTGACCCTTTTTCTCTGATTTTTGATGCTTTCCGTGTTTCATGTTCTGCTATTAGGTAGAATCTCATTCAGAATTTCTGTTACTCTTCATTGTCCTCTGCGAATCACCTCCTTATTTTACTTATCTGGAGTTAAGAAGTAAAGATCAAAGCAAGAATAT
>CAUYPK010000329.1:0-28911 GCA_963574355.1 Loris lydekkerianus | reverse complement strand
TTTTTTTTTTTTTTAATTAAATCATAGTTGTGTACATTAATGCAATCATGGGATACAATGTGCTGGTTTCATATACCATTTGAAATACTTTCATCAAACTGGTTAACATAGCCTTCACCCCATTTTCTTAGTTATTGTCTTAAGACATTTACACTCTACCCTTAGTAAATTTAACATGTATCCTTGTAAAAAGCACTGTAGGTATAGTCCCACCAATAACCCTCCCTCAACCTATCCTCCCCCCTCCCCTCCGCTCCCTCTTCTCCCTCCCTCTCTTCTTGGGCTATTGTTCAGTTATATATACCATATGAAAGCTATAACAGTAGGGCTTTCACAGTAGGGCTTTCACAGTAGGGCTGAGGACATTGGATAGTTTTCCTTCCATTCTTCATCTACTTTTCTAAGAAGAATATATTCCAGCTCCATCCATGTAAACATGAAAGAGGTAAAGTCTCCATCTTTCTTTAAGGCTGCATAATATTCCATGGTGTACATATACTACAATTCATTACTCCATGCGTGGGTTGATGGGCACTCGGTCTTCTTCCATGACTTTGCAATTGTAAATTAGGCTGCAATAAACATTCTGCTACAAATAAAATGATTTTTGGTCTTCTGGATATATACCTGGTAGAGGAATTGTAGGATCGAATGGCAGGTCTATTTTTAGATCTCTAAGTGTTCTCTAAACATCTTTCCAAAAGGAACGTATTAGTTTGCATTCCCACCAGCAGTGTAGAAGTGTTCCCTTTTCTTCACATCCACGCCAACATCTCTGGTTTGGGGATTTTGTGATATGGGCTAATCTTACTGGAGTTAGATGATATCTCAAAGTGGTTATGATTTGCATTTCTCTGATGATTAAGAATGATGAGCATTTTTTCATATGTCTGTAGGCCGTGCACCTGTCTTCTTCAGAGAAGTTTCTCTTCAAGTCCCTTGCCCAGGCTGTGATGGGATCACTTGTTCTTTTCTTGCTACTGTGAACAGAATAGAGTCCTTGACTTTTTTTTCAGCATGACTAATGTTGGTATATATAAAGGCTACAGATTTATGAATGTTGATTTTTGTAACCTGAGACACTGCTGTGTTCCTTGATCACTTCTAGGAGTTTTGTAGTAGAATCCCTGGTGTTTTCCAGAAAAGAATCATATCATCTGCTATAAATGAATGTTTGATCCCTTCTGACCCTATATAAATACCCTTGATGCCTTTTCTTTCCTAATTGTGATGGCTAAGACTTCCATTACAATGTTAAAAAGCAGTGGAGACAATGGGGTAACCTTGCCTAGTTCCTTAACTTTGGTGAAGTTAATTATAGTGTGTCTATGATATGCCTTGTTCCGGTTGAGTCGTGCTGGGGTTCTGAAACTGTCTGCTATCTGAATTTCAGAATCTCTTGGCATGTCTGGGAAGTTCTCTTTGATTATGTCATGGAGTGGAACATTAGGGTCTTTTGAAGTCACCTAGTCACCTTCCTATAAGGCAAATATTAGTTTTCTTCGAATTATCCCAGAGCCCTCTGAGAGAATGAACCTTTTTTGGTCTCCATTTCTCTTCCTCTTTGAGTATTTGGGACCACTTAAAAGCTTTGTCTTCAATGTCAGAAATCCTTTCTTCTGCCTGCTCCATTCTATTACTGAGGGATTCTACTATATTTCTCAGACCTTTGAGGGCTGCAAATTCTTGTCTCAATGTGTCAAAATCGTTGGTAATTTTGTCTTTGAATTCATTGAATTATTGAGACTATTTCTAAAATGCTCCTTGAATGTCTAATTCCAACTTTACCTCCATTCTATTAATTTTCTTTGCAATCCAAATTCAGAATTTGATTTCTGACACCTCAGCCATTTGTTTATGACTGGGATCTTCTGGTGTATCCACCATGTCGTTCATTGGGGGAGTTGATCTACTCTAATCATTTATGTTGCCAGAGTTTTTCCACTGATTCCGCCCCATGATTATTTTAAACCATTTGAATAGATGAACAGATAAGGTGAAGTTGGGTTTGGGGCTGCTGGAGTAGGGATTAACCAGCCATTTGACCAAGAGCTGGGACTGGTATCTGTACCTTTTCCCCTAGAACTTTGCAAACGACCCAAAGAGTGCTACGGCCTGAGACACTGTGGACCTGCTTAGTGTGGGGGGGGCTGAGTAGCTCTTTCTTGTTTTCAGTGGGTCTCTGTCCAATCCTAGTGAATCAGTAACTCTGAGTTTAAGTCTGAGCTGTGGAGAAATACCAGCAACTAAGTCACCCCGCCCCTCATGGGCAACAACTGGAAAAGGAAAATCAAACTTTCCCACAACCACACATCCAGGGTACCACTTTGGATAGTCCTCGGGTGATTGGCCCAGGTCAAGAGTTCCAAATCAATTGTCCCAGTCAGCACCCAGTCTCAAATGGGAGAGTTCAAAAGGTCTCAAGCAACTAGATAGCATGAGTCTGCTGGCAACTCGAGTATGACTAGCTCTGGTGCTCTGTGGAGTCAGAAGGATCCATCCAGTAAATGAATTAGTCCAGGAAGGTTGATGCCTCCTTCCCCACCTTATACCTCTGTCACACCCAGTCATTGGTAACCCTGCAGGGCTGTGACCCAGTTCCCTCCAATGAGCAGATGCTCCAAGGGTTTGTGCCTGTCTGAGTCACAGGGAGATCTACCGTATATACTCGAGTATAAGCCAAGTTTTTTTGGCACAAAATTTATGCCGAAAAACCCAAACTCGGCACAAATTTTGTGCCAAAAAAACTCGGCTTATACTCAAGTATATACGGTATGTCTCCTCCACACTCTGCCACCAGCTAGCAGGGGGAGCTGAAGCCTGACAACCTCGGGTGCTTAATGGAAGCTGGGGCAGTTCACTCAGTTTCAGCCACCCCCCAGCCCCAGATTGATGTTGCTGCCGCTTATACTCGGGCAGTATTTCCCTGCAGGCCAGGCTCTGTTTGAGCTCACAGAAACTGCAGCTCAGCCCCACCCTGTGCCGCTTCTGTTGCACCAGTTCTCACTGACCTGGCGTCTCTGTCTCAGCTGTACTCTGTGTTGGGGCAGGCGCAGTTAGAGCTCACAATACCTCAGTTCCTGCCTCTCTCTGGGCTGGTACTTACACACACCTCTCTATGTCTGTTTCTCCCTCTGCTGGTGCAGTTACCTGGTCTGCTTTTGTCTCAGCTATGTTCCCCTGGGGGTCGGAACTAAAGCAGAACTTCTGACTCAGCCCTGCCCTTGGAATATGCCATCTCTGCTTGCATGTATTCTACTTTCCATCCCCACCTTGCCTGCCCAGGCAGGTACCACCTCAGGCATACCCTTTACTCACAGGGCCTGCGTTTCTATCCCAGATCTGTTCCACCAGTGGTTGCCACTAGAGTAGATGCCTGTCTTTCTCTGGTTGCTAAGAGAGGCAGGGATTGTCTCTCCAAAATATCCCCAGGGGTTTGAGCCCTACTGTTCCACCGCTACCACTGTTGCTCTATGCCACGGGGCACCGCTTCTCCCTCTCCATCTCGGTCCACTATCTTCTCTTTACACCCATGCCACAGAATCAGCACAGACCTGCAACAGCCCACACCTCTCAGGAAAATGCCCAAGAATCTGGACTCCATAGGAGATAGGCTTCCAGACCTGGAGTGAGAGTGGAGGGGAGTGCTGGGAGTTCAGAATTGCAGGTAGAGAATATATATAGTTTTATGTCTGGTGGGACAGTGTCATGGCTCATTAGTAGGTCCTCTCTGGGGAAGGAATTCTGGTTTTTAGAGCGAATCTCCCATGGGATGAAATAGGAGATCTGAACTTGGCTTGCTTATATATATAGAGTATACTGCAAGCAGTTCTCATGGGGGAGGGGATTCCCATCCACTTGGTGATGGATTATGTACTCATTGTTTGTTACCTTGGGTCTTACCTCACCTCAGCAGGGTTGATGTGCATTCCTCAACCTTCTCTCTTGGCTCAGCTCCAAGCCATCAGCTTACTTCCTAAACTTCTGTCCTTTAACTCTCCTTCTGGACAGGAGCCTCTGTGAAAAGCTGGCTCCAGTTGGCCATCTTGCCTCTGTCCCCCTGATGGCATCTTGATCTTGCACTTCCCAGCCTCCAGAATTTCAAGAATATAAATTTCTGTTCTTTATAAATTATACTGTCTCAGGTATTTTGTTATAGTAACACTTACAGACAAAGACACATGGCAAGATTAACCTCCTTCAACCAAAGACTCAGGCATACAAATATCCAGCACAGTCTAGGCACTGACAGCACAGGGGTTACAGTGCCAGGCACATACACTGAGGGTGGCGGGTCCGAACCCAGCCCCAGCCAGCTACACAACAAAGACAATTGCAACAAAAAATAGCCAGGCGTTGTGGTGGAACCCTGTAGTCCCAGCTACTCAGAAGGCTGAGGCAAGAGAATTGCTTAAGCCCAAGAGTTTGAGGTTGCTGTGAGCTGTGTCGCTATGGCACTCTACTGAGGGCAACATAGTGAAACTGTGTCTCAAAAAAAAAAAAAAAAAAAAAAAAAAATAATACCCAGCACACCACACCACAGATGGCAGACACTGAGTAAAAGTTTATTAAATAAATTAATTCTTTAAAAAACATTATCTAGAATGTCTTGGGTGTTAGGTACCAGGCTTCTTGCTATTGGTTCACATTCATGATGTCCTAACAATCCCAGAGGCAGCTGTAGTCCCTTGATGACTGCCATCCTATACTACTTTCAATTCCATATTTCTCCTCATAACCTCCACCCCCAAGTTGTAGACCTCGCTTCTAGAAATTCTAGTGTATGCTACTTAAAGAAATAAGAACTTTATTTCTTTTTTAATATATTGATTTTGGAGCCTATATTTCTAAATCCTTTTATACAAAGAGAGTTCATTACATAGCTAATTTCAATCCAGCTGAGGAGAAATCTAAAAATAATGTATTTTTTGGTTTCATCCTCTTTGACTGAATTTAGCCTGATAAATTTTACAAGAAGAAAAATCTAATATTATGTATGTGAAAAAGGATCTGACTGATGGGAAGCAATAAAAGAGTCTGCTCAATTTCTACACCAGAATCATTATTTATATGATTAAAATAAAAAGACCCCTGAATTTATCTTTTCTGCTTGTACAGTTTGAGTCTCATTACAATTGTGTTTCTGCTTTCTTCTAAATATTGCTTTCCATATTTCAAACGTCTAATTAAGTAAACACAATGCTAAATGAGATGATATACTGTTTGGAAAACCATAAAATTATAGAATAGATAGACTTCCATTATGATCCTATCTTCATTCTGTTATAATTTTCCTGAAGTGTTCCTTTGGGGTTAAAATTTTCTAAGCTTGATTTCACGTTAAAACTGGATGTTTTGATTCACTTGAATGTGGAGAAGATTCAACTCAACCTTTATTCTGTTGTTCATAAGAGTGCATCTCCTTTAAAAGTAGATAAGGCTTAGTCTCCTTTATATTGATGAAGCCTCTGGCAGACTTCAGGACCCACCTACTTCTGAATTCTTGGGCACTTAAAATAATTACTTAAGTAATTTAAAAGATATAGAATCCTACATAAATAATGTATCTTTGTCTGATTCTCACAGTCAGTTCTATTCTTTATACAATGTGCCCATTAATACATACCCTCTGTCAGCTTTGGGCTTTGTAAAATAACCTAGAACTAGAAGGGTTGGATCAAATGAAATGTGCATTTTAAATAGTAATACATGCTGCTAACTATATTCCAAAAGACTGCACTAAATTATTATAATCTCTCTAAAAGTTTGTATATAGTACCTATTTCCCATAATTACCAACATTTAATATTACTGAACTATTAGATAAAAATTTCAGTTGTCATTTTAATATAAAATTCCATAATTATAAGCTGTTTATTTTTATGTCCATTTAAAAATTTTCTAGTTCTTGTCTTGCATTTGAATATTTATTTTCCTTTTGCTGTTATTCTTTTATAGAAGGTTTTGCACCTCTACAAATATTTTACCTTTATGTTTGGGAATTCTAGGTTTGACATAATTTTCCATGAGAATTCTAAAGTCTTATGCTTCACTGTACTGCAGAATCCAGGATGCCCCCAAAGAAGTCCACTAACAGGATGCTTTCTCTCTTAGGTAACTTTTTTGTTTCCACCCTTGGAAATAGGATTTTCTGTTCACCCTAGGAGCTCTGAAATTTCATCAAGATGCTGCACTTAGGTATAGGCTGTTTTATTCATCATTGTGTTGGGGAATTGGTTGATGTTTAATCTGGAGACACAAATCTATCTTCAATTTGGGGAAATTATCTGCTGTTATTTCTCTGATAATTTTGTAGATAATTGTCTTATCTGTTTTCTGTTCCTTTCTTCTAGAACTCCTAGTCAATAAATATTTGACCTCTAAGATTGATTTTCCAGGCCCCATTTTTCTCTCCTGTTTTCAGTCTTCTGCCTCACTGCTTTCTGTTTTTGGAGGAGTGCTATAATTTCTCAAATCACCTTGTTGGCGTTCAGCATTACTTACTCTACTATTATGTAGCCACTCCACTGATTTATAAAAAAATTCTTTTGACATTTTGTTATTTATTTTTCAATATCTCTTTCTTATTCTCTGTCTCTAACATTTCTGTTTCCTTATTTTTTATGTCTGAGCAGTATAATGTTTTCTTGCCCTCGAAATAAACTTCAATGAGACTAGAGTAGGCAAAACTTGACTCCCAGCCCACAACTATTCTAATGCCAGCATTTGAGTTTAGGTTGTTTATTGCAGAAGTGTGGCATTTCTTAACAGTATCGTATGCTGCTTACCTAGATAAATAATTATAATACTAATAGTAGCTAATATATGTTGAAAATTTCTTGTTTTCAGTATTTTATGTGGATTAGTTGATTTAGTGTATATACTCGAGTATATACGGTAATCTTAGGAGAAATTGTGTTACAGTTGTCCTCCCTTACCCAGTTTCCTTCTCTTTCCATGGTTTCAGTTACCCACAGTCAACCACTGTCTGAAAATATTAAATAGAAACTTGCAGAAATAAAAAATTCCTTACTTTAAAATTGTGTGCTGTTCTGTGTGCACCGTCTACTCCATCCTGTCTGGGTCCTGAATCCTCCCTCTGCCCAGTGGATCCACACTGCGTGCGCTTCCCACCCTTGAATCACTTAGCAAGCAGCTTGGTTATTAGGTTGACTATCTTGGTATCCAAGTAACTCTTATTTTACTTAATATGGTTCCAAAGTACATAAGGAGTGATGCCAGAAAAAAATCTCAGGTTACTAAGATATATGGTAAGATCAAATCTTCTATCTGTGAAAATGCAAAGAAGAGAAAAGAAATCGGTGCTAGTTTTTCTGCCACACCTCAAATTGCAAAATGTATGTATATTCACCATACATGGTTAAGTGCTTAATTAAGATGGAAAAGACATTAAATTTGTAGATGGGAGAAATGAACAGAAATGTGTTCTGACTGATGGCAAGTTAGATTGGTACTATCCATAGTTTCAGACATCCACTGGGGGTCTTGGAACCTACCCTTCTAGGATAAGAAGGGGAGACAATTGTATTCCCATTTTATAGTCAAAAACACTGATAGAAAGAAGCTAACAAGTTTTCACAAATGATAATACTATAAGTGGAGAAGCTGAGTTTAATCCCAGGCCAACTGTCTCTGCCAATTTAAAAATACAATATACCAATAATTATTTGCACAGCTATTAAAAAAATAAACAATGTATTAATGCAGCTATCACACAGAATGGTCTGAGTTTAGATTATAAGAATATGTCTGACTCAGGATCCTTTTGAATCAATGGTTGGTATGACTCTCCTATGTGTATACAATGTTTCAATATTCATCTATATTTCATGTGGCATGAGTAAAGGCTGTCTGGGGCAGAGGGGAAGCAAGTGAACAGCATTTCAAACAATACGCATCAGTTTTCATAAATCATCTGATTCTATAGAGACTAACAGGCTTGGTATAGATATTGTTAAAAACTGAAGTACATAATCATCGTAGACAAAGTATTTGGGGGGTTTAGTTTGTGAAAGGCAGAGTAAAATTTCTCCAAAAGATTATTCGAAGTGGTATAAAAGACAGGCGCTGCTATCCAGTCACTGCTGATGGGAATACCTCTGGGAGGACTTTGCAACGTCTACCTGTGTTAAATCTCCCTTCCCTAGAGCTAATCATGAGAGTGGTGCCAGGAAAAGAAAATTATATGGCTTAGAAGATGGTTGTAGCAGAATGACAACAAGCAGAAATCTCTTACCTTTACAGATTAGTCCCAAGGTGTGTGTGTGTGTGCAATAAACCAAATTGAGAATGATTAAAAGTTAGAAGACTGCAGTTATAATACAATAGTTTAATACAATAGTATTAAACAAAACTATGTCTAAACTGAAAGCACCTCTGGCTATTTTTAAATCGTTAAGAACAAACAGAAATTTGCTAAATCATTAAAATCAAATTAACATAATTAAGGATCTAAAACTGTTTTGAGTATTAATGTGATGACTACATTTCTTTAAACTCAGTTAATGAAAAATTACTGTTACTTCCTTATGAGAAAAAATTACATTAACTAATATTCTTGCATACCATTTAGATTAGCAAGTTAATCTCAACATGTGCCAAAGTCTGTACCAGTATTGAGTGATTTTTTTACATATAATCAGAAGGAAAGCTTCCTGGCCATGTACAACCTGGAAAAAAATAAGTTGTACTACTCTATGAAAATTACTATGTGAAATATAAACGCAAAGAAATTAAAACTAAAATGAACGAAAAGTACAAACACTATTATTAGGGTAACAGGCCTACAGGAGGTTTTCCTTAAATTTTCAAAACCTTTAACTGTTACCATGTCAAAGACTGAGGTCCTGAGAAAAAGTATGGGAAATGCTGCTATATAAAGGCACTTTCATTAAAGGCACAGTGATCTTTATTTATGAATATGCCTTTAATTTATTTAACCCAGAATATATATGCTTCTTGAAAACAAGGACTAACATGCATATCATGAAGAGCCTAGTGAGGAAGGTCCTGACTGTGGAGCTGGAGCTGCAGAGCTTGGCCATTAAGTCCTTCCCTGGCAGTAGGGCAGACTGAAGGAGAGGCTCTACGGTCAGAGTTCTCTCAGCCCTGTGCAACTACATTCGTTCTCCTGCTGAGGTTTTTCTCCCTTCTCAATATATTGTCTGTTTTTTCTAGAATTTCCAGGGAAACGGGGAAGGGGGGGTCTACCTACATAACTCTGAAGCATATTATACCCCTAAAAGGTATTCTGAAGTACTTAGGAATTTTCACTGTTATAGAGGCAGTTGAGCAATCCAGGGCATCTGGTCCAGAATGCCACAGAGAGTAGAACTAAATGACAGTATGGCCATGTAGGGTTCTAATACTGTCAACACTGGTTCTGTACATCCTGTATTTTAGGAAAAAATGAGTATGGGATTCTTTATTAATGATTTTCAAACTCAATAGTTGAACTTGTCCTCCAAAAATTTACACTGGCTCTGACTACCATAAACCAAACCACATCCTTCTATTCTATGTGCCCTTTTCGTTTTATGAGTCAATCACAAACAGATGATGGATCCTTACCAAACAGAGATTCTCAAGAAATATGCATAGAATACTTAACAATCTACTTGGACCCTTACCCAAGTTTCTCTGGGCTAGGATGACTGCATCCAGGCCATAGGGTTGTGTTCTTAAACATGGGCCCAATACTGAGGAGAAACACCAGGACAGATCTTCCCACCACTACAACACCTCTTGTCCAGGGCCCTACTTGTAAATGTCTACCCTTTATCTTGCCCAGAACATGAAAGTGATTTTCATATTGTGTAGAGAGTCTGATCAATTTCCAAGGATGATATTTTGCCTTCTCTCTATAACAGAAGGAAAAAAACAAAACTCTATTTCCTTCCATATCCCACAACTACCAGAGGGTGGAGATAGTAATGCTATCATAGACCGAGGAAGGTAAATGTCCCTAAGCAAGTCTTCTAGGGGTTGTTGAAAGAGATGCTTTTAGTCCTCCTAAAGTACAGAGGCCTAAGAGGGTCTTTTTAGTCCCATTCTTGCCAAGTGGCAATAATTTTGTCCTCTGAGATAGCAGTTTACAAACTTTTTGGCACCAGGGACAAGTTTCATAGAAGATAATTTTTCCATGACCTTGGGATGGGGAATTCAAACACATTACATTTATTTTGTAGTTTGTTTCTATTATTGTTACACTATAATATATAATGAACTATACAACTCATCATAATGCAGACTCGGTGGGAGTCCTGAGTGTGTTTTCCTGCAAATAGATGGTCCCATCTGGGGGTGATAGGAAAGAGACAGTGACACCCGAAGTGTATTGGTTATGTCCATCTAGTCTACTCCTTAATCTTGTTTTGGTTGTTGTCACTACAAAAAACTCTGCTTCAGAAAGATAGGATGTTGGAAATGTAGCAGGCTTTTTAGTGTTTTTGTGGTAAAAGCACTAAATATCTCAGGATATTCTGCCTTGACTTTACTCCAGTACTATGCAAATTTGAAGTTGTCTCAAGCATCCTTTAAAGGCAATTGTTATCCGCAATCTCCAGCAGCTGATCCTCTTCCAGCACAGACAAAGTCAATTCACCTGGCTTATTCACAAATGACTTGTTCTCAGTGTGGGAGTCTTAGGTGGTAGAAAAGTAATGCTCAAACCCTTTTGAAAGCTGTGATACATGATCATATATCAGCTGGAAGAAAGAAGGCCCTGGCTCAGTCTCTTTCAAAATCTCTGCTAATGTTTGAAACATGTCAAAAATCCCAATGTTTACTCGTCGCCCCCCTAATTCCAGTGTGGCTTTGAAGGAAGCCACTTTATCTGCCAACTTGAACACGGTTGTCGTTCTCCCCTGCAGTGACAGATTGAGTTCGTTGAGCAGGGTGAATATGTCACATAAGTAAGCAAGTTTGTGATTCATTCTGTGTTACTGAAATGTACTGCCAGTGATGACTGTTTTTCTAAACAAAATCTCTGGAGCAGCTCTCATAACTCAAAAACTCTGGCCAGAGATCTAGCCTTAGTAAGCCACCTTACTTCTGTGTGCAAGAGAAGACATGTGTGCCTCACAGAGCTGTGCCAACAGATGGCAGGGAAGGGCATAGACTAATATGGTGGATAATTTTAATTACATCCTAAAAAAACATTGTTTCATTCAGGTGACAATTTTTGGCTAGCCAGTATTTCTCTATGGATGACAAAGTGTGCAGACTCACATTCAGAAGCGACTTCCTTGACCTGAACAGTGAAACCAGAAAGCTGTCCAGTCATAGCAACAGCTCCGTCTGTGCATACATCATCACAAAATTACCAATTTAGTTTTCCTAATAGGTAATCATTCAAAGACCTGAACAGTTCTGCAGCTGTGGTGCTGGTTGGCAATGGAAGTGCACATAACACATCCTCATGCACATCCTCCTGAAAAACACGGCACACAAAAACAAGTATTGTTGCCTTGCTGACATCAGCAGACTCGTCAACCTGGGCGTCAACCTGTGTACCACAGTGACTCATTAATCCTCCCCAACAGTTGTGCCTGTATATCCTCTGCTATTTCATCAATTTGCCTACATTGGTGCTAGCTAGAAGAGGGACACAGGCAGCCTGTCCTAGAAGTTCATGGCAAGTGTCCTTAGCAGCAGGCAAGATAGGCTCTTCAGCAGTGGTAAGGGGCGTCTTCACTTTAGCCATGTGGTCAGCCAGCAAGAATGATTCTCTCACTGCAGACATGTTTGATGATGTATGTGGTGGCCTTCCATAATCACTTGTTTTTCATGTTCATGTTGTTCTATTTTTAAAAAACTCAAAATACTTATCTTTTAATGTAGTTTTGAAGGTTTCATGGCTTTGTTGGATAGCTGGGCTCAGAGAATGTGAATCACATGTTGCAGTGAACCTGTAATTGAATTAGGATTCTTGATATTTTCTTTTAAATGAAGGTTTCATTCTGTTGGCAGACTTAGAGTCTTCTGCTCTCTCATCAGTAGGTCCCTTTCCCCCTTTATAAAGTAGCTCTCATGGAACATTTCTTACTTATTTTTGCTAGGGTTAGCTTGTTGGCTTACTAAAACTCAGATTGAAACAAGAGCGCAGTGAGGAAAGAGGTGAGCGCAGAAGTGGTAAATAAAATAATGGGCCAGCCACATACAATCTAAAATAAGTTTCCGATTGTGACTTAAAGTCTGCCAGCAGATGCGGCTATATGATTGAAGTACATCAACTCATTTGCCATTATAAAGCCTGCCACCAGATTCAGCTTAACTGTCACTTGCCGTTCACTGACAGGGTTTAATATGAATCTGCAATAAATTGATTTATTATGGTTTCTATGTAGTCAGATCTCTCTGCTAATGATAATCTGTGTTTGCAGCCACTTCCTAGTGCTATCATCATTGCCTCAGCTCCACCTCAGATCATGAGACATTAGATTCTCTTAAGAATGTGCAACCTGGATCCCTTACATGTACACTTTACTGTAGGGTTCAGGCTCCTATGAAATCCTATGAAAATCTAATGCCGTCATTGATCTGGCAGGAGGCAGAGCTCAGGTGGTGATACGAATGATGGGAGCAGCTGTAAATACAGATGAAGCTTCACTTACTCATCGCTACTCACCTCCTGCTCTGCAGCCTAATTCCTGACAGGCCACAGACCTGATAGTATCAGCCTGGGGGCTGGGGACCACAGCTGTATGAGATATTGGGCAATTTCTAGAGACAGTTTTGGCTGGAGTTGTAGGGAATGGGGGTTGCCACTAGCAACTAGTAAGTAAAACCTGGGATGCTGATAAACATTCTACAGTGGGACAGCTCCCACAGCAAAATATTATCTGGTCCCAAATGTCAATAGATTGAGAAACCCTGCCCCAGTCTAATGTAAAATACATGTTTCCAGGCCCATGGATACAAATGGAAACACTGCTTGTATTATTTAATAGTTTACTCAACTATTTGCATTTGTGTACCATTTTCATTATCAGAGAGGTCTGAACCTGGCTTTAGAACATTTAGCAGTGGTATGACCTTGAGAGCTTGAGAAAGAAGTTTAAACTCTCCATGCCTGTAAATAGAGAAAATAACTCCTCCACGCAACTGCCATGGAGATTACATTAGATAATACATATAAAATGCTTAGTGAACAAATGTTAGTTCCTGCCACTCACCACCACCATCACTTAGTAACTATTAGGTGCCTGACACTGTGCATGGACCTGAAAATATAGGAATGAATAAAGTCTTGGGACCGATACTGAGAAGCTCACAGACACACCCAGATAAACAAGAACAGAATCAGAAGACCCATCACACTACCCAATGAGATACATCTTTTCATTTTCCTCTAGTATCCCAGAATTCAATGCTCATTCATTGCATTCTTAGTGTATGATGAGGTCTTCTAATGCTGTGTCCTACCCACTTTCCCTATTGACCATCATGACCCAGATGCTCTAGCTTGGTACCTCAGACACTTTCTCAGAGCAAAGAGAAAATAGTATACAAGGGAATGACTTCTTATGGACCTCAGAAAGGGAACAGAACTAAAAATGTCACCACATTCCACATGCGGTAGTTAAAGTTTCAGCCCACGAGGAGTACACGGTCAGCATATACCTTCAGGCTACTTCCTTCTGCTGCATTTTCGGCATTTGTTAACAAGACACTCTTAATATAGCAGAGCTAAACATCTTTCAGGGAAAAAAAATTCTCCCTGTGAAAAAATTGTTCATAAGTTATTTTTTCTTATTGTATCAAGTAACTTTTACTTATCCTTCTTATATCACCTGATACAGCTGTGCTCCTTGCTCTGTACAAAAGTAATAATTTGCACATACACATTATAATTTGTAACTGTAAGAGTGATAGCAGTGTTATATTCAGTAGAATGATGACCCATAGCATAAATAAAGAGGGGGTGTAAGGAAGGTGTGTGCCTTATGAGAATATACTTTAAGCAGTGTGGTTCAGACATGAGGTCCTTGCCCTGTTCCACACAGTCAGCAGCAGGAAAAATTACTTGAAGGATAAAAGCTCCATTTAGATGCTATATATTTTTTCTTGATTTGGATTAAGCCCAAATGATTATTTTTAAGTTAATGTAGAAACACTGTGGAAAAATGAATCATGTTTTAATTGCTATAATGCTGCATCATTTACTTAAACTAGAAATGATTGGTGAATCCAGCTTTGTGGCACAGCCTAAACAAGCCAATTAGTACACAGATTAACCTCTGTAATCACTCTCTAGCCAATTGCTTTCCATAATTTTTTCATGAAATTTGTTTGCGTTCATGTTTCTTAACAAAGCAGGTAACTAGCTTTACATTTTTGGAATTTGGTCCTCTTGTACAAAAAAGTTTATAACATTTGCTTTGTAGAAATTTATTGCTGATTTGTTTGCATGTAATACAAAAATCCTGTATTTCACGGAGAAGCTTCAAACCATAAGAGGACACGAGATAATTAGTTTTTGGACTATTTAGAAAGCAAAGAATTTCATTAGGAAAAAAACACTTCATGGCTTCTCAATTCTATAAACCCTTCCATTGCAAATCAAAATGGTAAAGAAAGCACAGAAGTATATGCATGAAAGCCTTCCTCCTTCAAAATATATCAATCACTTTCTACAACATTTGTCCATTATTCTGGTCACTCATAACCTTGTATGCTAAGGAAGGAATATTTTTGAGATATAATTGTAAAAAATATAAAGCAGTTCACCCTTTTGTTGGGGTACTCCTAACAGTATACTTGTCCTCTATCTGAGCTAATGCCCTATTTGCAGCTGTATGTATCAAGTGTGTCTCATACATACAAAGGACTGTGAGGTGGATTTACTTTGGACCAATTTACATAAGGAAGCAAGGAGCCTCCTAGGATAGGGCTAGAAGGAAAAGGAATGACAGGGCAACAATTTACTTCTAGGACAAGGGACATGTTGATGCCAGAAAAAAAGAAGTAATACAGAGAACACCACAAAGTCTTTGAATATTGACAGACTGCTCCAGTGGACATGCAGAAGCCATCAGCAGAGAAACTGCAATAAATGTAGAGCTAACAAAACAGAATGGTTTATCTGAAATCTCAGTAGGGCACTAGAAATGCAAGACATTAGTAGCACTTGCTGGATAGCATCTGTCAACTTACGGGAGACAACACTCATTCCTGAACTATACCTCAGTGCCCTAGTAGTAAGGCTCTGTTACCTTGGGTGGATGGGTATCAGTAGACATCACAACTCCCAGTTACCAATGACATGGGTACCACATGTGGAACCACAGCAACTGGAAATGTTCCCTGGGTAGAAGGGGAATGAACTGGTTGGTGATTAGCAGTGATCAAGAGACCTCATGGAACACATGTGACACAGATGCTCCTTGGTGACTCCAGAGCTATTTGGGAGGAATCTGAGAGAGCCAGCTGGAGCCAAAGAAATACTGTTTTGTAACTGCTACTGTGATTTGTTTTTATTCCCAGGATGAAGTGGCTTAGGAAATAAAGGAAACTTGCAGAAGTAATAATGATGACTGCGAATAATAGTGACTTTATTTTCTGTGTAATTCTCAGCATTTTTTCTGTGAAGTAGAACAATGACATCAAAATATTTCACTAGAAATTCATAAGCTCTCAAGTTAAATTATAAAATAGCCTGTCATGTGAGATGCAATATCCAAAAGTATTGAACCGACTAGAAGAAACTGCTGAAAATCAATGTTTCCTCTATCTTCTCATGATAAACCACAGACAGAGAACATTTCCCAGCTTATTACTGATTGGAACTAAGGAGTAGAAGAAACATTATCTCTTTCACCTGGAGCCTAAGGTGCCGGGCACCCTCAGCACCCGCCCAGTCTTTAACTCAGGGGCAGGGTCCTTGTTGGCAGACTCCTCATACACACCTAGAAGCAGAAGACATCCTACAGGGTACACACTTCAGGTACCCAACAGTGGTCCTGACTCTCAGTAAACCAGCATTTCCTAGGCTCTGTACCCAGTCTCCCCGCACCAATGATAGCCACCCAAACGTCTCAGCCTACCTGATGTCCCCTCAGCTTCACCCATCTGATGGGGCTGCCCTGAGCCTGGCCCTCCCTCTGCAGACAGTTCTGCCCTTGTGTCTATAAGGCTACCCTCTCAAGTAATACCTAACTAAAGATATAACAATACATTTAATCTAATTCTATCACCTTCATAGGCATTCTGTATGGTTTCAAAAATAAAATACTTCCTTAATTTTTCTTAGGTTTTATCAACTTTTTTTAAACCACAGAGCAGATGGGCAAACAAATGTCAAATGGCACAGCACAGGTCTGATAAGGCCATAATGACCCTGAAATGATACCCACTTCAGACTGAAGAGCTGGGGTGGACAAATATAACATGTCTATACTGTAGACTTTGGGGCAGAGTGAGAGAGCTTTTTGGATTATGAGAAGTTGCTTTTTATTCCTCATATACTAACAATTACTGTCAGAAATTACGGTTGAATTTTAATAAACACTCTATTGGCATATAATGAAATAAACATGTGATTTTTCTCCTTTACAAAACTATTTTTGTGTTTTTTCTTTTTTTTTTTTTTAATTACGTTAAGCCAATCTTGTGTCCCTGATTTAAACCTAATTTGTTCAGGTATTAACTTTGTTATATACTACTCGACTTAGCTTGCTCACCCCCCTTTTTTAATACATAAATTTTGTACTTATTTGACCTAGTTGATAATATTCTCTTATATTTTCAGTATCTGTAAAGAACTATAATATGTCCCTTTTATTCATACATAACACCTGGCTGTTGTTTTATTCTCCATTTCCTTGTTTCAGCTTGAAAATTTTAATAGACTTTTCAGAAACCAAATTTTGGCTTTGATGATAGTCTCTGCTATATATTTGGTTTTTTTTTTTAATTTCATTATTTTATGCCCTTTTCTTTATATTTTCCTTCCTTCTACTTTTTTTCAGTTTACTTTTTCCATCTCTTTCTAACCTTTTGAGAGGGATGTTCAGTTTATTAATTCTCAGTCTTCTTTCTAACATACATGTAAGGCTATGTATTTTCCTCAAAGATAACACTAGTTGTATTCTATACATTTTGATATGGCAAAATTTTAATGCCTTTTCAAAGTAGTCTCTAATTTCCAGTGATTTCTTCACTGGCTAATAATTTACATAGAATTATATTTTTTAATTTTTAAATATGGAAATATTCAAGATTTCACTGTTGCTCTCAGGGTACTATTGTTGACTTGTAATTTAAATAAATTATAATCAACTTTTGACCCTTTCTAAGTTTTTAATCCTTTGAAATATTTTAGACTTTTTGGCAATTAGCCAATATTTTTATATGTTTCATGTATACTAGACAAAAAGCAGTTTGGGGGAATTATTATGTGTTAAATGTCTTGATGTGTTCCTAAGTAAAGTTTGTTATTTATGCAAATCTTCTAAATGCTAACTTTGCCTGCTCTTTCAGTTACTGAAAGAAGATAAACCACAATCTTTCACTTTCTGTGGCTTTATCCCTCCTCTTAGTTCTGTCAATCTTTGTTTTAATTAGCTTCTATTACTAAATGACTAAAACTTAGAGATTATTTAATTTCTGGGCAAGAAAATTTTTATGGTTGTAAAATACCTTCTTTATATTTGGTAATATGTTTTTCTTTAAAGTCTTCTATTCTATAAAGTTAACTTAGCTACCATCATCCTTTTTGTGTGAAGGGACATTGGTATTTGCATTTTACATTTTTCAATTTTTTACTTTCAACATTTTTACATAATTATAATTTTAATATATCTCTTAAAAGTAGCATTAAGTTGGCCCCTATCCAGTCTTACACTCTTTGTCCTTTAATTGAAGCATTATGTCTATTTTGAATATGGTTATTAACAAATTTAGATTTAAGTTTGCCTTTTACCATCTACTCCTTTGACCATCACTATCAACTTCAAAAATGGGCATTATGAGAATTAAACAAAATTTGAGCTCTGCATAAGTGCTTTGAAAACTACAATGTCCTAAAGCAAACCTATTACTAAGTATGATTCCATTAAAGATTTTCTGAAAAACTGTGATGCAAGCTCTTCAGAATGCAATGCAGTCTCAGCCCCATATACCGAGGGTGGCAGGTTGAAACCCAGCCCCAGCCGAACTACAACCAAAAAATAGCCGGGCGTTGTGGCAGGCGCCTGTAGTCCCAGCTGCTCGGGAGGCTGAGGCAGGAGAATCACGGAAGCCCAAGAGCTGGAGGTTGCTGTGAGTCCTGTGACATCACAGCACTCCACCGAGGGCGGTAAAGTGAGACTCTGTCTCTACAAAAAAAAAAAAAAAAAAAAAGCAAGCAATTGCAGCATCACAAAAATATATGTAATCTCCTAGGATGACTCTTAAAAGAAACAAAGCTCATGACATGTAACATGGAAAGGCATATTGGAAGAACCTCACTCAGGAATAGAAAGGGGTCTAGTATGGCAGAATGGGGTGACACTTGCGAGATGGGTGTGCACTGGTTGACCTTGTTAGAAACCCCTTTCCTAGTATGTAGGGCAAGGGTAAGATCAGATTTATGTGCTTATTTGTTTACTTAGGCACCTATGGCAAAAAGTGATAGAGGCAGCAAGAATGGAGTGGAATGGAATGAAGTCTTCTGAAGACCCCTCTTCCCTGCAATACGGTGGTATCTCAGACTTTTGAAAAATAACATGTGGCTTTGAGGTGCTTCTGAGAGTGAAATCAGTAAGATATAAAAAGTCTCCTGTGGGAAGTAAGGGAGAGGGTAGTATCAAGCATGACGTCCATGAGTCTGGATCAAATACTCTGATGGGAAATGTCTGCAGTGAATTTATATCTACTGTAAAATCTAATGCCTACAGACCATTTATCAAATCTCCTACTTACTATTTTGTCTTACTTCCATTATTAATACATTTTAAAATAGCAAGCTTAATGAAAACCCCTCATAATTCCACTCTCCAATCTTTTATTATTTTTTTCTTTGCAGTATTTGTGCTAAAAATTATTTCAAATAAAACAGAACAGTGTACTACATACTATATTATTCTTCTCACAAGGCAGGGGAGGGGGGAAGTTTGATAGAGGAAGGGTAAAAGGTGGGACCACACCTATGGAGCATATTGCAAGCATACAAGTCAAATCTGTCAAATGTAGAACATAAATGTCTTAACACAAGTAAATGAGGTGAAGGCTATGTTGATTGGTTTGATGTAACCACATCAGATTGTATAAAAAAAATCAACACACTATACTCCACATATGCATAAACGTATTCATGATCTATGTATATATGACTTAATAAAGAAAAAAAAAATGTTGGGGGGGGGGGGAGATTCCATAAGGTTCAGTCAGAAATCCTCAGAGGTTCAGACCATGTTGACATTGTCTCTAAAAAAATTAAAACACAAAAGTCTCATTGTATTGAATTTTCACAAGAAAATAAAATTGAAATAGACAATCCTGGCAAGAGACAATTTGTTTTTTTCCTAACACAAAACTCTGGTACCTCTGCTTTCAAAAGAAGCATTTCTATTATACAACCATAATGTTTGTAATTTAAATAATAACTGTCGAATCTTTACTGGGTCTGCATTTCATTTAGTTTTTCAAGTTTAAGCTCTCTCCAAAATAAAAAATAAAGTTTCTAATGAAATTGTAAGATTGTTGAGTAACAAGTTTTTTCTTTTTTTTCCCCCCAGTTATAAAAGTTATGTCAGAAACCATCAAAACTAAAAAAGAATGTTTTCTGAACATTAAAGCAGCTTCATTTACTGAAGGAAAAATCCCTCAGCAGTTGTAAACTGCAGAGCATGGATAGCAAATGATAAACTTATGTAGTGTGTAACAATGGTGTGATAAAGATTCCAAAGGTCCCTGGAATTTATAGCACAGGGGTCTCTGTTCATTCAGGTTGTCTCACAGAATACACAGAGTGGAAAGATGAAGGGCTTAGAAACAATAGAAATTTATTTCTCACAGTTCTGGAAGCTGATAAGTACAAGATTCAGTGTCTGGTGAGGGCTCAGTTCGGGGCTAACAGATGGCCATCTTCTAGCTGAGTTCTCACATGCCAGAAACCTCTTTTATAAGGGTACTACCCCATTTGTGGCCTAATCACCCCCTAAAGGTACCATATTCTAACACTATCATCTTGGGGGCTAAGATGTCAGCAAATGAATTGGGATGGTGATGGGAACATAAACAGTCCATAGCAACGTGTATGTGTGGAGACCAAGAGAAGAAATATGTGTGTTGTACATGCGAATATGGAATGGGAAGGGCATGAAGGACGGTAAAGGACGTTAGTGCTTCTGTTGTTTGCTATGGTGATGTTTACTCTGGGGATGAGGGATAAAGAGAGAAAAGGAGAAAGATAGAGGGATTAGAGAGAATTTTATTTTTCAAACATCACATTGCAAGCTATTGATCAATGGAACACAAACAGAATTTGTTTTAGTTAGTAGAATAAAAGATAACAGAGTGTATTGTATGTATGAGGGGTGATATTTCATGAGATTTTTGTTTCACACAGTATGTGAGCATTGATTTGTCATATAAAATGTTTTTCATGCTACAGTTTGCAGTAAAAAAACAGTCACTGAGCTACAGTATTTAGGCGTCCTTGTCCTGTCTTTCCCCCAGTCAAGGACTGTTAAAGACTTGCTGTTCAATTTTTACTTGTGTTTTTACACTTTTAAAATTAAATGCTGGGTTTTCTCTTTATTCCTATTGCCAGTAGTGGAGCAGAAAAGATAATCTTGCTTCTGATTTTTCAGGAGTTCTCTCTCTTTTTTTTTTATTTTTCTTTTTTGTAGAGGCAGAGTCTCACTTTACCACCCTAGGTAGAGTGCCATGACGTCACAGGACTCACAGCTACCTCTAGTTCTTGGGCTTAGGCGATTCTCTTGCCTCAGCCTCCCGAGCAGCTGGGACTACAAGTGCCCACCACAACAACCGGCTATTTTTTGGTTGCACTTTGGCCGGGGCTAGATTTGAATCCACCACCCTCGGTACATGGGGCAGGGGCCCCACTTGCTGAACCACAGGTGCCACCCTCAGGAGTTATCTCTTATTCCTCTTATTCTTCATCACATATTTATTCTCTGCTAAACAGCTCTCAAATCCCTAGCCTTACTAGATTGCTGAGCTTTCAAAGATTATAAAGCTCATCTCTCCTTTATCTATTTTGTAGATAGTTTTAAAAACTGGTATATGAAGTAGCTTTATCTAAAAATACATTCCTATCTAAATTATTGTCCATCTGAAAAAAGTGAGGGAGGATACCTGGAAAAAGTCTAAAAAAATGAAGATTTCTCAGAGAAGCCCAAGGACACACCTTCAAGATCCTCCCCACGGTAACCCAGCCCTTAAGAATTTGTAAAACTTAGCTTCCTGGGTCCTTGAAACTAACACACGCTGCACAAGATTTGACACCTCCAATAAAAGATAATATGGTAATTCCTTTGTTCATCTACTTGTGAGTCCACTAACAGGACAGTGACAGAGATAATCGGAGAGCTTGGCCACTTTGGATTCTAATCTGCCGTGGCTCCACCAGCTAAAATAAAATTCCTTCACTTATAATCTTTGGTGAGAGTCTTGATTTCAATCACTGGTCCTGCAACAGAAGTATACACTGAATATAGAATCACTGAATCAGAATCACTTTCTTGCTGTATAAACTAGAAAATATATTCATTCTCTCTGAGCCTCAGTTTACTTGGCTATAAATTAAAGTTAATATCATCCCCTTAACTAGATTTTTCCAAGCAGTAGAGATGATTCATGCAAAGTGCCTGACCAAAGTTAGGCATTCAATAAACGATATTTTGAATTATAATAAAATGAGAATTCCAAGGCAACTTTTTCCGTAGCTGCTGCATCTATAGCAGGCATCTTGTTGTCTACTGTCATGAAGAGCACATTTAATCTTTTTATTCTGAGGACCAACACATGGCCTGACACACAAGTGATGCTTGATAAAAGTTGGCAGAATTGAATTAAAGAAGGCTGCTGCTGTGTTTTCTTGGTAAGAAAGTATACTTATTGACAAAATAATTATGGAAACCATTTCTTCCGTCCATATAGCTTATTAAGTTGGGGGGGCTAGGAGCACGATAACAATAGGAACCACCTATCTCCCAAATGAACCATGTACAAAGGGAACCAAAGAAAGTTTCTACCTGGCAGGCATTTAACACATCTCTCTGCTCTGGGAAGAAGCCAGTAATTGAAAGCACCTGCGGGTCAAGAGAAGCTGAGCACTTAGGCTGAGCACAGAGAGATATTTTTGCTTATCTTCAAAAAGACCCACAAGTTGATAAGAGGAGCAGTAGTTCTGCTATGAAACAAACCTATGACAAACCATATTGAACAGAGGCCAGTACTTATTTTCTTTTAAAAACTCCATTTCTCATGCTACCGTCTATACACAATGCAGACCCATAAACCTTGGTGCACTGTTCTGACCTCTAGATCAGGGGTCCTCAAACTGCGGCCCGCGGGCCACATGAGGCAGTGTGATTGTATTTGTCCTCGTTTTGTTTTTTTACTTCAAAATAAGATATGTGCAGGGTGCATAGGAATTGGTTCATAGTGTTTTTTTTTTTTTAAACTATAGTCCGGCCCTCCAATGGTCTGAGGGACAATGAACTGGCCCCCTGTTTAGAAAGTTTGAGTACGCCTGCTGTAGATTCTTAGCCCCCTCAGGTGATGGGCACACCTTGCGTTACCGTCTACCTGGCCTCTGCGGTAGCACCACGCTCTAATGACCAAATAGCTATGCCCCAGTGAGGTGGGAGTCCAATGTTCAACAAGATCTCTTTGCCATCTCAGAGGAACCCCAGATATCATTATAACAAATAAAACAAGCCATATATGTTTCAGTAAACTGACAGTCATCTCTACTGAACCCTGAGGTATATGAAGCTACTGAGTTTTCCCATTCTATTTTCTTCAAAGTAATAAAGAAAATCCAATTCTTATGCAACTGGCCTTTCCACATGACCCTAGGGTGGTATTTGCTGTCTATTCTGCTATTAAACAACTCACAGAAATAATCTTTTGTGGAGTTTCTTTCTGTTTCCTCTCTCACACACATAAATAAGGCCCCAGGGATGGAGGGAACTTTAGAAGGGGGGGGAGGGAAAGAACAAGCTCTGGTGAAAGGTCTCAGTCAGGCCCAGCCTATGGGCCATGGTGACTGGGAGAGGTCACGGGAACACTGAGCTTTCCTGGAGTCTGCTCCTCTCCCTGCTGGCTGCCAAGCAGCAGGAAGACACAGCTCATGCAGCAAAGCCAAAGGTCACAGATGGAGAAATGGCAAGAAACTTTCAGCAACTTGTTGATTTTGAAAACTTAACGTCCATGCAGCATAACAATGTGCACATTGCTGGGGGCTAAGAGGTTGGGAGGCTGCTGTTTCTGTCAGTAAGAAACTTCAGAAAAAGATGTTTCTTCTAGACATCTAGTTGTTGGTATACATTATCCTTTGTCGGAACCACTTTATCTGAGCAGCAAGGAGCCATTTCAAAACATTGACATTTTCCCTATAATAGCAAGGGGCAATTTAATCATTTATTTTTAAAACATAAAATAATAGATTGGCACTGGAACAAGTCTAGACAAGTTCAAATGATCAGTGTTAAGTGAACTCTTGTATTATGTCAGATAATATTTAAGTGCTAGGGATGCAATGATGACATAGAACAAGTATTCTAGTAAGAAGAGGCGAAACAGACAAGCTAAAAAATAATTTCAAAGAGTGGTACGTGCTATAAAGAAGGTAAAACATGCTTCTTTACTAGGAGAGTGAGTAGCTATGGAGGGTGGATAGATTTTGGCAGCCTCAGGAATGAGCTGGCATGTAAGCTGAAAGTTGAAGAATCAGAAAGAGCTACCGACTCTCGGCTCTGTTGAGAGTGTCCCAGGCAGCTGATGCAAATGCCCTGTGGTGGTAGCACAGGGCAGGCCCTGCCTGAGTGCCTGGAGCCTGGTAAACAATGGGCACATACATGAGGACAGGTCACAGGGTAGGAGGTATGGCCAGACTCCACAGGGGCTTGTGACTGATGAAGAAGAATACCTGTGTCACTCTAGCTGTAAAGGGAAACCATTGGAAGGGACCTCCGTCAAAATAAATCTCCTTTGCCACCTCCCTACATGACACTAGCTCATCATGATCTATGAACCCATGCCTTCCAGACCAAAAGACAAAAGACACATTCCCCAAATGCAAAATTTCTGCTTCTTTCACTGTGATTCAACCAAGACTTAAATTTGAAGACAAATTATGTATGTATAAATAAACCAATTATGAAAATAGATATATAAGATCTCTCACCTACCCTCATACTTTACACCATTCTCAAGCTTCGCAATGATTTAAATGGAAAGAAATGGAACCAGAAAATAGTCAAACTGTATAAATTAATCTAAATTATCCTTCTCACAACATCCCTGAGATTGACGTGCCAAGTCCCCTTGTCAAACTGGATTTCCTAGAAGTGAGTGCCGTCTGCAAAGCATCTCAGACATGAATAACGTAGACAGGACTAAACCGCTTTTCTTCCTATTTGAGTTGTCAATACCTCCCTTTGGGCCAATCAAGGATTACTGTTTCAACAATACATGCAAGCTTATTGTTTGTTAAGCTGGCTCAGCCAACCATAAAATCATGGGAGAGTCAGACCTGGCCTCTTGCCTCTGAACTGGATCACAATTAATATCTCTGAGAGCCCCACCCCAGCTCCACACACCAGCTGGGGAATATACTCTGTAGCAAAGTCTGAATTTTGCTTCCACAAGGAAACATTTCCCTAACACCATCAACTACTTTTTGTCAAGTTCATGTTCTTAAATCTGTATCTGTTTGGTTTCTTTAAATGAAAATAAACCAGTGATAAAAGTATGGAAATGAAATGGTTTAAAACAACCCAAGAGCCCTTAATATGCACTTCAAGATAAATGACAAGATATGTATATAAGGGAAGCAAACTTCTAAAAAATTCATTAATAACGTGTGAAGATAAAAGCTATCTTTGATTGAAAAAGGTAACTGATAAAGACATCAAAGAGAAAGATCTGAAAGTGAACTTTCACCAGATAAGACAGGTGCAATATGGTTTGTTTTATTCTTGCAGGTCCAAAGGGAATATTTTTATTTTGAAAAAAATTTTTAGCAAACAACTCAAGAACTTTTACTATTTGAAACAACTACCGATAGAGATCAACTATTAAAAAATCAAGTTCTGCCTAAATATATCCATGTTATCTCAGATGGCTCACAAAATGTATATTGAAGCCAAGTGAGATGATCTCCTGAGAGTCTCTTCCAGAGGGTGGGACTTTCTGGTACTACGGAGACATCACTGTGAATCCAAAAGAGACAGCTTTGACCTCAGTGCTGTCAGAGAAGACAGGTGCAGACCCTAAATTGGTTTGCAGGCTGTCTCCCCTCTGCTGAGGGCATCCACATCCAGAAACTTAAGTCCTCCCCCAAGGGTGTAGCTAGATAATGTACAAAGACAAAATAAATCATTTTCATAAAATAATGACTTTTAATAGTTTTAGAACTAAGCTTCAATTTCTGCTTTGAACCTATTATAAAGAGAAAAGGAGTTTCTCTTTTAGAAAAAAAAAAAAAACTTATTTAGAAACTGCCATAGTTTCTTTTTAAGTCAAAAATATTAAGAAAATTCCTAAAAAAAAAAGAACCCCCCCCCAAAAAAAAAAAAATCCCCGTATCAGAACTATACCAGTTGCAATTGACGAAAACCCACTTCAAAGTGACTAAATTGTAAGGGGGGATTTATTGGCAGACTTAACTAAAAAGTACAAGGGTCAATGGGTTCAGGTTTGGGTACATCCTAGATCCTTCTCCATCTCTTCATTCTTCTGCCTTTTGCATTGTTTTCTCTTTCAGATAGGTTATCTTTAACTGGACGCAAAGTGACTACCTGGAGTTCTAGATTGACTCCTCCAGAGAATTCAACAAATATTTTAGGCTTAGGAGTCTCATTCACCTGGCTTGGTTCAAGGTCGTCCTGTGGTTTGCACAGCTGGGTGGCCAGTCCTGGTGACTAGCTCCTGCAGCTGCACCACTTGAATTCCACAAGCTGAGAAGGAAAAATCTGAGGTGCTATTACCAGAAAAGGATGGCAAGCTGCCATCTGAGACCAACAGATGTTTACTACATAACATCCATGCTGTTCCCTCCATCTACCTGTTTCCTCTTCCTTAATTCAAAATCTTATCAAAACCGAGCTCAGATATTGCCTCCTGCAAAAAACGCTCCCTATATTCCACTGAACTGCTTGCTTGAAAATGGGTCACTAAAGAAACAAAACTCTCCCCAGACTCTCTCCCTTTGAGGGAGGACCCTTCCTAGTCCTCCCACAGCTTCTTGGGCTTTCCTCTATGGCAAAAATGTGCTACACTTTGTGAAAATTTCTGTACACGTGTTTGTCCTAAGTATAGTAACTTCCCAAAAAGTATTTTATCCTTGCCATTAAGGACAGTCTTTGGCATGAAGGAGTAAAAAATTTATGGGGCCAGGCACAGTGGCTCACACCTGTAATCCTAGCCCTCTGGGAGGCCAAGGTGGGTGGATTGCTTGAGGTCATGAATTCAAGACCAGCTTGGGCAAAAGTAAGACCTCCCCACCCCCATCTCTAATAAGAATAGAAAAACTGAGGCAAGAGGATCACTTAAACCTGAGTTGGAGGTTGCTGTGAGCTATAACACCATGGCACTCTACCCAGGGCAACAGCTTGAGACTCTGTCTCAAAAAAAAAAAAAAGAAAAGAAAAGAAAACAGCCAGATATGGTGGCTCATGCCTATAATCCCAGCACTTGGGAGGCTGAGACAGGTAGATTGCCTGAGCTCACAGGTTCAAGACCAGCCTGAGCAAGAGCATGATCTCGTCTCAAAAAAATAGCTGGATGTTGTGGTGAGTGCCTGCAGCCGCAACTACTCGGGAAGCTGAGGCAAGAAAATCACTTAAGCTCAAGAGCTTGAGGTTGCTGTGAGCTGTAATGCCACAGCACTTTACCAAGGGCAACAAAGTAAGACTCTGTTTCAAAAAAAGAAAAAAAATTATGGAATCAGACTTGATGGAGATAGTTGTTCTCTCTCAGGGTGTATTAAACAGTCCATTGTAAGATCAGTCACACTAAATTTATTCTGAAATAATAATACAACAGTCTCCAGAAAAGCTTTCATTTTAATGTCTTTACCTTGTAAATAGGAATTGGAAAACTCAGTAAGAAAAAAGCATATTTACCTGGTCAATAATGTACAAAATCAAGATAAGAGAAGCAAAATATTAACTGCTGAGGTATTTTAAAATAATTTATTATGAAGTACAAAGTCTTCTATTCAACTCTAAACCTTGTAAAATAACTTTAATTCATCTCTAAATTCATTTACATTTTCAGTTCATCTTCTGATTTCACAAAAATAGTTTTGTATTCCACTCTGATCAATACTTTATGCAAAAACAGCCTATGGAAAGCAACGCATGATTTTTCAGATGATGTTATTTTTAACCCTGCTGTAATTTACCATTACTTAAAATATACTAACTGTATAAATAGATTCTAGAGAATACTCTTCTGTGTCTTGCAAATGTACATACGCTCCTATGTCCCCTCCTCAGTCTCTGATGAAAATGAGGACTATCTCATAATAACCTAGTTCCAACATCTCAAGTTTCAGAACCAGGTCCTACAGGTTCAAGACAGACTAACATCAAAACACTGGGGTCAAGAGAGAGGTAAAGTAATACTAACTATACCAGGTATAGTGTTGGGTATCTTACACATAGGTGGAGTCTGACCATACACAATTTTCCATTCAAGGAGGCTCCTTCCTCCAGGGCTTGCAAGCAGCAATCTTATCTCTACTACAGCAACCATGGGAAGTGCAAGACTCCCCAAGAGATGGTATAAACAGGCAGAGAGCATGTCTGCTATTCTTTATGGGATACACACATGCACTTCAGGAGTAGTTGTGCCAACACATCTTTCTCATCTTCATCTTATGCCTGATTGCAGATAAGGAACATCTAATCCCTGCCTAAGGTAAGATAGGACTGAACTGCTCACTGCCCCAGTAAAATCAGCACAAAAACTATGAGAGGGTTAGATTATTACTGGCTCCAATTATACATGAGAAAACAGAGCCTTGGAGAGGTTATATAATTTTCCCACAATAATGTGCACAAAAAAATAACAAAAATTCTTCTCTTCACAAAGATTCTAAGAGCCATCTTAGAAGGATACTAAAACATAATAAAGGACTTATACTTTGTATTGTGTTAAAGAGTTAATCATCTTCATCCAATAAACCTTTTGTGAAATTTCAAAGTAATTTCAATCACCAGTTGTTATTAAATATGCCTGTTAACTCTTTAAGGGGTTAAATCACAGACAGTCTGTATTTAGAGAGGAAAAACCTTAGCATAATCAAGTTTTATCCTAGCAATCTCCTTCTATGCTCTAATGCCCAAGAGACAACATATTTAAAAAAAAATTCTCAGAACTCTTAAAAAGATGCACAATCTTATATTTAAAAAAAAGATGCACAATCTTATATTTAATTTTACTTGGCTTTTTTTTTTATTATAGATAAAAATATGCACCATAGATGTGGCCCGACCCATTACCCTCCCTCCACCCAAACCTCCCCCCTCCCTTCCCCTTCCTTGGTCCTTTCCTCATAGTCTTGGGGTATAGGTGGGTTATAGCCTTCATGTGAAAGCTATAGTTTAGCTTCATAGTAAGGCTAAATACATTGGATACTTTTTCTTCCATTCCTGGGATACTTTGCTAAGGAGAATATGTTCCAGCTCCATCCATGTAAACATGAAA
>CAUYPK010000325.1:0-25888 GCA_963574355.1 Loris lydekkerianus | reverse complement strand
AGACCCAACAAGAAAAGAAAATTATAGACCAATATCACTAATGAATATAGATGCAAAAATATTCAACAAGATCCTAACAAACAGAATCCAGCAACACATCAAACAAATTATACATCATGACCAAGTCAGTTTTATCCCATGGTCTCAAGGCTGGTTCAATATACATAAATCTATAAATATAATTCATCACATAAACAAATTAAAAAACAAAGAACATGTGATTCTCTCAATTGATGCAGAAAAAGCTTTTGATAATATCCAGCATCTCTTCATGATCAGAACACTTAAGAAAATTGGTATAAAAAGGACAATTCTTAAACTGATAGAGGCCATCTATAGCAAACCCACTGCCAATGTTGTAATGAATGGAATTAAATTGAAATCATTTCCACTCAAATCGGAACCAGACAAGGTTGCCCATTGTCTCCACTGCTCTTTAACATTGTAATGGAAGTTTTAGCCATCGCAATTAGGGAAGAAAAGGCGATCAATTGTATCCATATATGGTCAGAAGAGATCAAATTTTCACTCTTCACAGATGATATGATTGTATATCTGGAAAACACCAGGGATTCTACCACAAAACTCTTAGAAGTGATCAAGGAATACAGCAGAATCTCAGATTACAAAATCAACATTCATAAATCGGAAGCCTTTATATATACCAACAGTAGTCAAGCTGAAAAAACAGTTAAGGACTCTACTCCATTCACAGTAGTGCCAAAGAAGATGAAATATTTGGGAGTTTATCTAAAAAAAGATGTGAAAGATCTCTGTAAAGAGAACTATGAAACTGTAAGAAAAGAAATAGCTGAAAATGTTAACAAATGGAAAAACATACCATGTTCATGTCTGGGAAGAATCAACATTGTTAAAATGTCCATATTACCCAAAGCAATATACAATTTTAATGCAATCCCTATTAAAGCTCCACTGTCATACTTTAAAGTTCTTGAAAAAATAATACTTTGTTTTATATGGAATCAGAAAAAACCTCAAATAGCCAAGACATTACTCAGAAATAAAAACAAAGCAGGAGGAATCATGCTACCAGACCCGAAACTATACTATAAATCAATAGTGATCAAAACAGCATGGTACTGGCACAAAAATAGAGAAATAGATGTCTGGAACAGAATAGAGAACCAAGAGATGAATCCAGATACTTACTGTTATTTGATCTTTAACAAGCCAATTAAAAACAGTCAGTGGGGAAAAGATTCCTTATTTAACAAATGGTGCTGGGTGAACTGGCTGTCAACCTATAGAAGACTGGAACTGGACTCACACCTTTCACCATTAACTAAGATAGACTCTCACTGGATTAAAGATTTAAACTTAAGACATGAAACTATAAAAATACTAGAAGAGAGTACAGGGAAAACTCTTGAAGAAATTGGTCTGGGCGAGTATTTTATGAGGAGGACCTCCCCGGGCAATTGAAGCAGCTTCAAAAATACACTACTGGGACCTGATCAATCTAAAAAGCTTCTGCACAGCCAAGAACAGAGTAAGTAAAGCAAGCAGACATCCCTCAGAATGGGAGAAGATATTTGCAGGTTATGTCTCTGACAAAGGTTTAATAACCAGAATCCACAGAGAACTCAAACATATAAGCAAGGAAAGAACAAGTGATCCCATCTCAGGCTGGGCAAGGGACTTGAAGAGAAACTTCTCTGAAAAAGACAGGCGCACGGCCTAAGACATATGAAAAAATGCTCATCATCCTTAATCATCAGAGAAATGCAAATCAAAACTACTTTAAGATATCACAAAATCCCAAGACCAGAGATGTTGGCGTGGATGTGGAGAAAAGGGAACATTTCTACACTGCTGGTAGAAATGCAAATTAATACATTCCTTTTGGAAAGATGTTTGGAGAACACTTAGAGATCTAAAAATAGATCTACCATTCAATCCTATAATTCCTCGACTAGGTATATACCCAGAAGACCAAAAATCACATTATAACAAAGATATTTGTACCAGAATGTTTATTGCAGTCCTATTCATAATTGCTTAGTCATGGAAAAAGCCCAAGTGCCCATTGATCCACTAATGGATAAATAAATTGTGGTATATGTACATCATGGAATATTATGCAGCCTTAAAGAAAAATGGAGACTTTACCTCCTTCATGTTTACATGGATGGAGCTGGAACATATTCTTCTTAGTAAAGTATCTCAAGAATGGAGGAAAAAGTATCCAATGTACTCAGCCCTACTATGAAACTAATTTATGGCTTTCATATGAAAGCCATAACCCAATTATAACCTAAGAATATGGGAAAGGGGGAGAGGGAGGGAAGGGTGGGGGAAGGATGGGCAGAGGGAGGGTGATTGTTGGGATTATACCTATGGTGCATCTTACAAGGGTACATGTGAAACTTAGTAAATGTAGAATATAAATGACTTAACACAGTAACTAAGAAAATGCCAGGAAAGCTATGTTAACCAGTGTGATGAAAATATGTCAAATGGTCTATAAAACCAGTGTATGGTGCCCCATGATCGCATTAATGTACACAGCTATTATTTAATAATAAATATATATATACAGAGGCCAGGAAAACCCAACTCAAGAAGTTCATGGACAGCTATTTCTAAGCTAATCTTCTTCTCTTCCTGGTATTAAATGTAAATACTTTTAATCCCTCCTATTTAAGTTTTAATTGGACTCAGCTAATACCATGTACCTGAACTTATTATAAAATTATTGGGGCCAGAAATCTCTTATTCTAACAGTCTTCTGCCTTGAACCAGAGATTCCCCCTCAATGTCCCTTTGATCTACTATCTTCCGGAGGGGTTGGTGAAATTGAGATTCCAGAAGAGTTTCGGCATCTTTTCTAATTTAGTTATTAATCATTAATTGCTTTACTAGTTTGAAATGTATGCAAAGATAGTGTATCCATAATTAAGCAAGTATTATGCCTTTGGGAATAGGAAATATAATTTTCTATATCTTCTAAGGGCAAGGTAAAATAATTTTTTAGTCATCTTTCCAGAGCTACCAACAGACTCTCTTTCTTCAAGGAAATAGTTACCAAAGTATTTTCCCCAGAATTCTAAAGATTCCCATGCAGTGCCCCAGGAGTGCCAAAGGGCATTGGGATGGTTAAGAGTAGATACCATGCTTAACCTTCAACTCACCCCATTCAGAGCAGTGAAACTGTTTCCGGAGTTGATATTCTTTATCAAATTTGGCTTGTAGCTACCAACAGCAAAATACTGATAGAAAACTATTGCTTTAAGTCTTGCCGATAGTATTTCTAGGTGTCTGGTAAGATATATTGAAACTCCGAACTCATGTCAAAACAAGTTTAAATCACTTCAACTTTTCTTAAAACTATGAACTACTATTGTTTTAGGAAGATTATGAGAATGTCAAAAAAATACAAAGCAGCAGGAGTCCACATTAGTTGGGCATTGTTGCAATAAATATTCTCTTAAAAACCATGTTTTTGGTTGCCTGAGTACCTACAGCTGCTCTTTCTTTGGCCTCCAGTGAAGCTACAGAAACTGTGAAAATGGTTTATTTCCCTCCCTATTTTCACTTCAAAGAATCTCTCAGCTCTGCCCCTCATTTGCCATTTGAAGCTGTTGGCTGGGTCTTAGCTGACCTCCAGCATGGATCACTGGCCCCTGGGAGCATCCCAGTCTCTCTGGCTGCTTACACCAACCAGGCCCTTGCACACTGTTCTTGGATTCTCTGGTTGTTCTCAACTAAGACTCTACATCTGTGTCCCTTTGGCCAAAGTCTCCTTGAAACCAGCATCAGTTCTCAAACTTTTGTCCTAGATGAGGTCACCAAGAAAAGAGCTTGCTAGTTCAGGTGGAGGGTAAACAGGTGGCAAGGAAGTGGCTTAGGATGGAGAGCGGAAACTGAATTGTAGTTAAGAACCCAGTTGCCTCTGTGAACTGTTCCCCAGTGGGAACATACACGGGAAGGAGTTTTTAGTGACCTTTAACTGACCTAGGGCTCATTAACATCTAATTAGCATAGCATGGGTTGAGCTTTTTATAAAGGATTCTAGGAGGATGCCTGGGTAATAAGGAAACTGTTCTCTAACCAATGTGTTACACAACCTGTTATGTAATTTATTATATAACCCCAACCTTTCAGTGAGCCCCAAGGTGGGAAACAGCATCTAATCCTGCCAGGAGAAGGGCAGGACAAACTAATGAGCGTATAAAAGGCACCAACCATTAAAAATTTAATAGGTGTTAAATTTTGACATTGGGTATTGATTTACTAGATCAAGACAAAGTCTCTTTTATGTACTTAGAACTTTCTTAAAAATATTTCCAAACCTTATTTAACTCTGAGACCTGAATGCGTGCCCAGCCCTGGGGCCTTGCTCCACTCCTGGAGACTGATCTGTTCCTCTCTCTGAATGTGATTTCATATCCTTTCACTCTGTCACTTTGTGCAGTTTCCTTCTGTATTTTCACTTCATGAAGCTTCTTTTTCCTGTAGTAAACAGTGAGGGATGGCTCTGTATCTATGATCACTCTGTCATCAGCCCAATAGGGCACCAGCACTCATTCTTAACACCGGGGATGAGGAACCCAGGGCCATCCAGACAGACCTAACAATATCAGAGTTGATTTGCTAAACCAAAATAGAACCACCTTTCACTCTGGATTTTAATCCTATTATAAATTATGTAATCATAGAATAATAGGCTTTTGAAGGGACACATTATTATGGGACTGGTGATCCAGTCCCATGACTATTCCTACCCTCTCCCAAAATTTTAGTTCTTTTTAGAAGGACTCCTAAAGAAGAATGTATCACTCCCATAAGGTTCAATAATCATTCTTCTACTTCCTGGTAGGAAATTCATCAAATCAGCTTATATTTTAAAATTAGTTTTTCAAGTAGACAACAAATCTTTTGCCATATCATTGGAGAATTGTTAGAATTATATGTAATACAAAACAGAATCAGGTATGAAAATAAAATCATAGGCCAGCTATTTCAAAAATTAAGATCATAGGCCAACTGTAAGCTTCAATTGCCTGCTCTATGGAATAGAGAAATAACATTATCTCCCTGGTAGGGTTTTTCTGAAGTCTTTAATGGGTCCCCCCATATAAAGTGATTGGCATTGCCTAGAATACATAAGTAGGATGCATGTAAGCAAACATACCCAGTTGTTCTTTAGTGGTGTTAATGGGACAACGGCTTTGAGCTTTCTGCTCACCCAGTATGACAATTGGTATCAAATCAAATCACTTTATCCAGGTTGTCGAAAAATCACTGGCTAATAAAGTAGTGAATCATTTCCAATTACAATCCCACCCAGTATTTTTCAGTTACACCCAGGATGCTGTTTCCTACCACTATTTTTAAAGCCACTAGCTCTTGTTTCTTTACAAGGAAACAAGCTAAAAAGAAACAATAAATAATTTTCCATTTCTCCATGCCCCCTTCATCCCATCAGAGCCCAAACCAAATACATCACACGTACGTGACATGGAAACTTTATTTTCGAAGAACAATTTTGGTTAAATTTTGACATTGGGTGTTGATTTACTAGATCAAGACAAAGTCTCTTTTATGTATTTAGAGCTTTCTTAAAAATATTTCCAAACCTTATTTAACTCTGAGACCTGATCAATGTCCTCCTTATTGTTATTTAATCTATTTCAATTAACTCTGATGTATATAAAGAACTCTTTAAGCATTTGTATTAAATACTTTTAATGAAAATATCTAGAGTCTATTACTATAATTTAGCAACCAAAGAAGAATTTTAGCCTCATAAAATGACGTATATCCACCATTCACCATTAATCCCATGCTTTTAATTCCCACAGATTTTTTTAAAAAGCATATTAAAACTTGTGAAGGAACTTGGCAGGTATGAGCCAGTGTGATAAAATGGAAAGAATACGGCAGTTGTAGTTAGAAGACTTGGTTTCCAATCCCAGCTCTATTACATGTTAGCTGTGTCACCTTGAGCATATAAACCCTTCAAGTTTTCTGAGCTTTTTTTTTTTTCATCCATGAAATGGACATGACAATTCCTGCATTTCGCTTTTTCAGAGTTGATATGAGCTCCAAATGTGTCACAATACGTAAGAGAAACTATTCCACCAGCCTTCCCTGGCTCCTCTGACTTCTCCAGCTAGGTCTTCACTGCCGACCAGCATGCTCAATAGCACAGCCCATGCAAGGGTGAGCCTGTTGTCACAGGAGAGAAATACTCAGGCTTTGGCTGTGTGCAGTGGCTCATGCATGTAGTCCTAGCACTCTGGGAGGCTGAGGGGGGTGGATCGCTTGCATTTGGGAGTTTGAGACCAGTCTAAGCAAGAGTGAGACCCCATCTCTACTAAACAATAGGAAAACTAGCCTGGCATGATGGCATATACCTGTAGTCCCAGCTACTTCAGAGGCTGGGGCAAGAGAATTGATTGCTCAAGCCCAAAAGTTTGAGGTTGCTGTGAACTAGGATGCCACAGTACTCTACCAAGGGTGACAGTGAAACTCTGTCTCAAACAAAACAAACAAACAAAACAAAAAAATCTCAGACCTTTCACAGAATTACCATGTGTTGGTTACCATTATTCATTGTTGATTCCCAAGAAATAAGTCTAAGGGACCCCACGGGGTCCATAAATAGAAAAGCCTTCTAAACGTAATTATCTTCTAAAGGTAATTCACTTATGAAGAACCCCATGTTCACACTATGTCCTGCTAGCAATCAGATCACTCTGTTATTCAACTATTCAACAGAATGTCACTGTAAATGTAATTTCACAGAACATTACTAGCCAAGCAAGCACATGTGTGTGCATGCACAAATTACTTTCTTCATCCTATTGGCAGCTATTAACAGTTGAATGACGAATTTCTGTTAAAATTCTTAACCATTTTTTATCCAAGATAACTTCTGATAATATCAAATTTTTATTAATTCGTATTATAAGGCTTTGTGAAGAGTAAAGAGTTATTCAGGTAGTCTGAGATATACAATATATAGTAGAACTTCTGTAAGTTGACCACCCAAGGGACTGTAACAAACTGGTCAAACATAGGGAGGTGATCAATGTAAGGAGGTGGTTAACTATGGAGGTTCTACTGTATATATTAATATATAACATGGGTATGTATGATGTATATAATATATAACAAGATATGTGTGATATACATAATTGTCTATATGTAGGTGTGTGTGTGTATATACATATATATATGCTTGCACACACACAATTTAGGAGCTCAATGAGATTTACCTAAGTCAATTATATTAAATAAATAATCACACAACTCCACTACTCTATGGTTTCTAGATACAATTTCATTGATTATTCTTATTGGGGCCTATCACATTTTTTTAAACTGTTAATATGAATTTTAGTGTCTGTAAAATTAAAAAGACACACTCTCCAGATGTGCTATTTTCTGACAAATTCCTTGTAGCCTCTTATCATCATTGAAAGATGTATTTTGCTGGGTTTTTTGATCCCAACCAAAGGTAGTCACGCTGCTGCCTAAGCCAACAGCATTTTCCCATGTGGTTTTCTCATTATTAACCCCTATGGTGGCTTTTTATATTTATTTAATTTTAAAATGCACTTCAAATTCAGAACCTAGCTTGATGGCACTGTAACACACAGCTCTCAGTGCTCCTGGGGAACAGAAAGAGCCTCCAGAGATGTAGAACCTGAATCTACACACACAAGTGTGAGGGCTGCAGCAGGTCTTAAGAATTGTGAGGACCCAGGTCTGGGCCCCCGTCCTATTCACCTCCTTCCCTTTAGCATCACCATCCAGATAAACCTGGGTCTAGGTGAATGCCAAGGAGAATCTAAGATGGGATGCATCTGGCGTGCTCTCTTGTTCCCATGGCAATAGGGGGGGGGGCCTTATAAGCTACTATTTTTGATTCTCTGACCTTTTTAGCACCAATTGTCAATGCCATCTCTGTGTCCCCTTCCACTTCCCTTACAGCCCTCCCAAAATATAAGGGCCTTTTTAACCATTGCCAAGGGTTAGCTATCTGATCAATTCTCCATCAGCTGTCTGAAAACTGCCTTCTACCCCTAGCAACCAACCTGACTTGGCTGATTTGATTTGACTTTTTTTTTGGCATTGACAAAATACATCGTAGGCCCTATTCATTTATGCTAACGGAAATGACGTTAATTGTTTGGCAAGCAATTGGTTAAACATATAGATTGGCTGCATAGTTTTGCCCAAGTAGGACTTTATTACTGTCTTTTTTTGTCATGGTGTAGATCAAGTTTCTATAAACCCCAACATTTGTATATCACAAAGGCCAAAGTCCTTTGGCATGTGAAGTGGATGGGAAGGCCAGGCCCCTTGCCTTTCCTTTCTCACTGCTTTTAGAAGATACTTCAGATTACCATAAATGAGCCAGAGATCAATGCATTGCTTTTCAGATGCAAAGTCACCCTTCATTACCTGCACTGCCATGGACTGGGCTCTGGGTGTTTCTCCTTTAGAGTGAACATAGTTTTGTCTGTAGAGGGCACTGCAGAGGCAGGCTGGATCTCCTCCTGGTTCTGGTTGCTGAATTTTTCTTTTGCTTGTTGTTACCACACCATCTGTCTGTGCAGCATGTGTGCAGGGACACCTGGTGGTGTTTTGCCCAGCTACACATCTGCATTCCCTCGGTGACTTTGCAGTTTTCCTGGACCTGGTGACACCTTCCCTTGGCTCTCCTAAAGTGGACACCAGGTAATCCAGACCTGCTAACCACAGTGGAGCCCTGACTCCCTCTATGCATCTCCCCCTCTGGACTCCCCTGCAGCCCAGAGGGTTGTTTCCTGCTTGGCCAGGACCTATGAATGAGCCAAAACTGGCAACCTGCTGAAATTCTCTGCTGCCCAGTGGCTGCAACCACACCGTTCTTAATAAGATCTGAAACTCAGATTTGGGGTAGAGAGGCCTCTCCAGTTTGTGCTTCCTTGATTATTCTCCTTCCTGTCCTACATCTCTTTAGAGTTATCTTTACATCTTTATAGTTACTCCCCTATCACAAATAAATGCTTCTATATATTAAACTGCTCCTATTTAAATTGCTGTGTGCTTTCTGCCTCCCAATTGGACCCCTGTTGATACACTCTCTTCCCATTTGGCATTGACTTTGACATTCAACTGACCATTAATTTGATCACTACTGGTAACCTTACTCTTTTTTTCCTGGACTCATTTGGTATTCACCATGGCTCTATTGAATTAGTCAGAAGGAGTTTGCTCAATCAATAAATGTTTCTACTTAATGGTTTTGCAACCTTTCACTTAGTGATGCCCACTCTGTCTTTGTGAATAATGACTTCTCCAGGTAAAATGGACAAAAACAATGATTACAAAAAACTCTTTGAATGAGACACTAGTTCAGCTCATGAGACACTATCTGAAAGGATAGAGCCAACTTATGCTATTTTTTGCTATTATTAATTTTCATGAACTGTGGCTGAACACACATGCTCTACCAGTCTAAAGTAACAAAGTGATGGGGATATTCTTTCAATAAGAAGGGTTTTGAGAGTGGCAGATGAGTAACTACGGCCTCTGACAGATGAAGGCACTATAAATCCAGAGGCTTAAAGATGAAGTGGTAAAATTATCTTGCTTATTGCAATTTTTCCATAAAACTGGCTGGTGTCTCAGCCTCCACTCCTCACTGATTCTCATATATTCATGGATTGAAACACAAAGTATTGATCAGATTTCCACGATATAATCTCATTCCAAAGCAACTCCTAGTTTGAAGAATTCATTTTCTCGTGTGATGCTGAAAGTTACTTGATTTTCGGAGCATTTTCGTACCCAATGGCATAAAGATTGAAGTTGTATTTTTTAATAATAAACCTAAATTAGACAAAAATTTAACAAAGTGGATGATAGGGGTTTTATACAGAAAGGAAAATCAATTTGAAAATAACTTGTTTTCATCAGGTCTTGTCATGAATGGTGTGTTGCTATGGGGAACAGAATAAGATCTATTCAAGACAAAACTACCCCAGAATCATGAAGGGACATTTCTGTAACAACATTCCATTAGCAACAGTTGTCTCGGAAGACACAGTCAGTGGCAGTCTCTGTCTTGTAGGATGGAGTTTTCTAAAAATTTGAAAATTAAAAAGTTTATTAAATTTAAACTTTGAATCTCACTCTAGAAACACAGGTTTGTTTTTTGTGTGTATGTGTATGTGTGTCCTTTTTTTTAAAAAAAATCATTGGGGAATCGTTAAGGGTACAATTAGCCAGGTTACACTGCTTGCATTTGCTGGGTGAATTCCCTCTATTAATAGTGTACCGCCCCCAAGAGGTGTGGCCCCACACACCCCCTCCCTCCTTCCCTCTCTCTGGTCCCCTTTTCCCCCTCCCCCCACCAGGTACTACTATCAATTTTCCTCATATCAGAATTGAGTACATTGGATTCTTACTGCTCCATTCCTGTGATGCTTTACCAAGAAGAATGTATTTTAACTCCATCCAGGTTAATACAAAGGATGTAAAGTCACCATTCCTTTTAGTGGCTGAATAGTATTCCATGGTATACATATACCACAGTTTGTTAATACATTTCTGGATTGGTGGGCATGTAGGTTGCTTCCACAATTTGAAAATTGTAAATTGAGCTGCAATAAACAGTGCAGTGCAAATGTCCTTATGATAAAATGATTTTTTTTTCCTTCGGGGTAGATGCCTATTAATGGGATTGCAGGGTCAAATGGGAGGTCTAAGTTTTATAAGTAATGGCATTGAAGAAGACTGTTTATGTAGACAACAAAATATCAGAAAAAAATATCTTCCTCTGTGCCCCTGCTGTCACTATTGAGCAAAGCATTCCCATTAAAAATCATCCCTTTGGACCTTTCAGAGTTTGATATCTTGAATACTTGCTAGTTAAAATGCAAATATTCCTATAGGAAATAACCCTTTAAGTCTTAATTAACTAACTTTATTAGGGCTAAGTCTGTAGAGTTGCTTTGTAATCATGACAGTTCCACAAGTGGGGACACAAGTGAGATTTCTGGTGAATGTTAAAGGTACCAGAGAATTCCTACACAATGTTTTACAGCACCTTGTTCTTCATAGACTCATTCTCTTGTTTAGGACACAAGGAATTGCTCAAAATATGCATGGTCATGTACTGTCCTAGATGGGCAAGCCAGACCCCAAAGGTGCAAGATACCTAGAAATATATTGTAAGCAACTTCTGCAAGTTCTAGTTTTTTGTTTGTTTTTTTCTCTTTGGTTGTATTTTCCTTTTGTGTAATGCCATACAAAATCAATATAATAAATGGTTCTATGAAGCACATCATGTCATTTACTATATGATCATTTTTAAAGTCTTTGCTTATTACCTCACACACTGTCTTCTTTACATGGAAGAATTTCCTCCTGATCTTGGAACCAATGACATTGACTAATTCTTTGGGACAACTGGTTCCTCTAATATTATGATTACTAAGAAATGTTCTATAGCCTAAGTTTCCTTCTTTTTAAATTCTCAATCCTTTCTTCACTATATGTTCCCACCTTTGTTTATTTTTCATCTTATGTGTCTTTTTAATTGTGCTACCTTAGTGTATAGTGTATGTGTATATATTGTGAGTCTGTATATAACATATACGTGTGTAAATAAAGTTGTGTATTTATAAAACTGCTTTAAATACTTTCTAGAATAAAGCAAATTCTAAACACAAAAATAACGGGTTTCATTTCATCCTTTGAGAGGGATAGAATTATTTTCCAAATTTTAAAAATGAATAAACCTCAAAGCTATAAAATTCCCTATCACAATCACAAAACTAATACCAGAGCCAATCTGAAACTTTGTTCCATTTTAGTTTTTTAATTCAAAACCTTGTGCTTCCCCCCGCCCCCGATACTTAATGCCATGGTGAAGGGGCAAAAGGTACTAAAGGGGACAAGAGAAAGACAGTCTTCCCAAGGAAAGATCATTTCCCATTTTTGCTGTACAAACAGAATGCTTGAATGAATGCAATTAAACTATTTAGCTCCAAGAATAAAATATTCTAAAAACAGGCATCCTACAGGACCCACGCTAAATAGGCAGATTAGCATTTGGGGGCCACTTGGGTGGTTAGCCTGTATTTAGTAGAACCTAACTTTACCCAGACATTCAAGAAATCTCCCTCAGTACTTGTTAACAAGTTGGTTTTGTAATCTCTTCTTTATATCCTACATTCAGAGGCTTGGGAATTGCATTTATGTATGTTGAAGTTGATTAGTTGACATAACCTCTTTCTTTTCAACAAATAAAACATGAAACTTCAATCTCCAAAGCTCTTTGTACATTTATTTTTAATGAGTAATGTTCCCTGATCAGACAAATCACGAGGTTGCCCAGAGAAGTCTGGAATCTGAACGAGATGCCAAAGAAAACCTGTGTGAAAAAAAATAGCCCAAATGAATTGTTCTCTGGCTGTCAAGATAAGTTAAAGGTACTTGTTATCTTATGAAATATCTGCATACGTGAAGGCTACCAGCCATATTTATTACTTCATTTTTATGACTGTGAATATGGGAATCCTTCACAGGGAAGGAGAGAAGGTCATAAAAGTGTTTTTAGACTTGTGGTTTCTTGATCCTTATTTTCAAGGTGCACCAATACCCATATGCCAGGTGCATTATAATTAGTGTTAAAATCTAAGTTAGTAGGACAAGTATTAACTTATGACAAAATTACTGGTGGGGGGTAGTGAGAAGAATTTAAAGTGCCACTCAATCAAATAATGGGAAATCTACTTTGATTGAACTCTGGAAGAAGATTAAACTTAGACTCATTTCCTGAGTTAGAAGGGGCCTTAAAGGTCACCTAGTCCAAATGCTCTCAGAAACAGTCTCCCAGTGTTCCCCCAATTCTGTGTGAATACATCCAGTGTTGGGAAACTCCCCACTTCCCAAGCACCTATCCCATTCAAGGCATTCTAACTGTCCAAGGATTTCTAATCACATCACAGATGAGTCTATTACCTAGAATTAATCACTTGGCAGCAGAGCACACTCTCTTATAATACAAAGCTCCAAAGGACCTTTCCATTACTCTTGTGAAGTCACTTGAAATGAGCAAAACACAGTCAAGTGTCTTCATTTGAAAGACAGCTACAATGCCATTCGAACAGGACACATATCATAGGACAAGAGATTAATCCAAAGAAAGGATGACTATGTAGTTTAAGACATAAATTGGTAATCATGTTGTCTTTGGGGTTCTGGAGGCTCCATGTGGGAGAAGAGGGTAGCTATAGAGCTGGGGTCCTCAAACTTTTTAAACAGGGGGCCAGTTCACTGTCCCTCAGACCATTGGAGGGCCAGACTATAGTTTTTTTTAAAAAAACTATGAACACTGCACATATCTTATTTTCAAGTAAAAAAAAACAAAATGGGAACAAATACAATCACACTCCCTCATGTGACCCATGGGCTGTAGTTTAAGGACCCCTGCAGAGTTTAACAAGCAGTCCCTTACATTTTTGTATGGTTTTTGAAGGGAAATCGCTAGCACTACCCCTTGGCAAAAAGGACCTATAGCCCTGTTTGAACCATTCCAACAACACTCATGAACCTAGCACCCAACAAAAAATTGAAATTAACATTATATATTTACCTATATGCTTATCGTTATTCCTATCTCTCAGGTTTTCCAGCCCAAGATAATGACTGTATCTTTTACCATTCTCTTGTTTTTACATATCCCTAGTTTTATGACATATTTGTATTTCTAAAAGATGTATTAGGGATAGGAGGTAACATACATGTTTGTTCCCAAATATTTTGTTTAGCTTTACTTTTTAATTTTATAAAAAGACTATCATACTGTAATTAATATTCTATTTTTTTCACTGAGTATTATTCACATTGCTGCACACACTATATCTACATTGCTGCGTTTAATTTATTCATATTTATTGCTACATAATATTCCATTGTGTGAATATGCCTTGCTTTATTCATTCTTCTGCCATTGGACATTTGTGTTGTTCCAGGGATTTTGTTATTACACATAGTGCTTTTATGTCTATTCTCATACGTGTGCAAAAGTGTACCTATAAGCAGAACTGCTACATTGTATAGTGAGTATTCAACTGTCCCAGGTAATGCCAAACTGCTTTCCAAAGTGCTTATAACAATTTACAATCTTATCAACAATGTATAAGAAATTCTGTTGACCCACAAGGCCTCCAATATTTGTATCATCAGAGTTCTTAAATTTTGCCAACCAGACGTGTATAAAATTACAGCTCATTGTGAGCTTGACTTGTATCTCTCTACTCACTGAAAAAGTTAAGTCTTTCATGTGCTTATTGGTCATGTTTTCTCTTACATAGAATGCTTGTTTATGACATCTGTCCACCTTACTAGTGGACTGTTGTCTTTTCCTTAAGGACATGTAGGAACTCTTTATATATTCTTGACATTAATCCTTTCTCAGCTGTATGTGTTGAAATCTTCCTCCAAATAGTAAGTATTCTTGATATGTTCTTTATAGCATCTTTTGAAAAAGAGTTCTTAATTTTAATATAGTCAATTGTTTTTCATTTTGGGGGGATTTTATGTCTTGTTTTAAACTTCTCCCCTCCCCTATGGTGTGATGATTGCTATAGTGACCCATTCAGACCCCCTCAAAGATGAAAGAGTTCAAGGGCTTGTTGGAGTGTTGCCCAGACAGTCCTCAGTTGAAGTGGGCCTCTGCATCTAAGATCTTGCACCTTTCTCACAGGCCCAAACCCACTGATTAAAGTGGAGGTTTAAAGACTGGGCCTTTTAGCTAGACTTTAGAAGAACTCTGAAAGGACATCTCTTCTTAAGAACTCTCTGTAGATTTAGTTGAGTCTTCAGCTGAGACAGCATCACAGCATCTCTGCTCATCTCCCTTTGCTCAATCCTGCTTCCTCCCCTCCCCTTCTACCATGATTGATAACAAAGAGAGGCCAACACATAGGGAATATTTTGTAAATACTTTGTAAAATTTTATAATGAATATTTTGTAAATAAAGGCACATTTAGCTACAATTCCCCATTTCTCTATGTATAGTGACTTTTGGGGTGATATTTAGGGCACCCTGTGTTACCTCTTCCTTGCAACATCTCTTAAATTGCAGAGGACAACTGTCACGTGCCCATGAAAGTGGCTTTTTTCCAAGCAAAAGACCCCAGTTCCTTCCATGGTTCCACAAAAGGCATGGCTCGAGACTTATCTCCCTTCTAGTTGACTTTTCCAGTTTGTCCATGCTTCCTTTACCACTTGATGATATAGAAAAATATATTTTCTAATGAATAAAGGATGTTATTTCTTTCTTGTTGATGTATTCCATATGTAATGTCATAAATCTGGGTCTAGCCAGGTCTAGTAATTATATCATATATGATCTTCTTATAGAATGAATTTGGAGGACTGAGAAGTTGAGACTCGAGAAAGCAAATCACCTCAGGGCTGAAACGGATCATGTCTGGTCATCTCCTGCCTTCCACTGGCTGACAACTCATTCTGCTGAAGCAGAGACAAGGAATTGTCTTTTCCATTGGTTCCATTTTGTTTCCAACTAAAATATTCACTGTTCTTCCTCCTCATTACCTCTAATCCCTAATACATCTTTTAGAAAAATTAAGACTCAAGGGAAATAAAAAGGTAAATCTAGATATTGCCATATTCAGTAGTGGCCCAAAGTAATACCTATAACCTTTTTAATTTTTAATTTTTAAAGACAGGTTGTCACTCTGTCATCCAAGCTGTAGTGCAGTGGTGTGATCATAGCTCGCTAAAACCTCAAAATCCCGGGCCCAAGTGATCCTCCTGCCTCAGCCTCCTGAGCAGCTGGGACTAAAGGAATGTGCCACCATGCCCAGCTCATTTTTTAAAATTATTTTTTGTAGTTACAGGGTCTGATGATTTGTCTGGGCTGGTATTGAATGCCTGACCTCAAGGAACCACTCACCCCTCAAGCCTCAGTGTAATACCTATTCTTTAGGGACATCTTTCTGAAAAAGAACTAAAATCTCATTCACAGTTCCCAGATGGCGTTGGAAAGATAACAGGGGCTTTACAACCCATGCTTAAAGTACAGAGCATCGGTGTCTACTGCGGGCAGAGTTGTCGTTGGTGTTTCCCACAATCTTGTCTACATTTCTTTCCTGCCTCGTAGTCTATCCATGGTCCCCTGGAGCTTCCAGAAGCTCTCCTACCTGCTTCCTCCAAAAGCCCCAAGTTGTAAAAGCCCTTCTTTATGCTCTTCTCTACATTTCTAAACTCTCAAAGAGTTCTCAATGAGGAGTTAAGAAAAATCTAAGAAGCTAGTACCAGTGGCTGTGTAAGTGACTTTCTACTTGAACTTCCCTAGAGATATCTAATGTATAGATACTTACATCTTCTTCTCTGATTCTTAAAGAAATATATGTCCCCTGGTGGAAATATTGAAAAATTCAGAAATCATTACACACACATACAGAGAAAAACTCCATCACACTAAAATAATCATTAAACCTTCTGGTATATATCCTTTTAATCTGTTTTCTATGTAAGTATGCTTATTTTCTTTTTCTTTTTCAAAATTGGGGTAATAGTGTTCATCACTTGCCATTTTATCTTACTAATATGTCAGCAACATTTCCCATACTGTTAGGTACTCTGGAATAACATTTTTAATGGCTACTTTGCAGTCTATCATACAGATGTGCTATAATTGATGGTATCAATTCCTTATTGTGGGTTTTGTTTGTTTTTACAATTCTATCATTTTACTTATTTATTTATTTATTTAATTTTTCACAGAGTCTCATTCTGTCACCCTGGCTAGAGTGCTGTGGGGTCCTAGCTCACAGCAACCTCAAACTTCTGGGCTCAAACAATCCTCTGGCCTCACCTCCTGAGCCTGGGACTGAAGGCACCTGCCACAACACCTGGCTAGTTTTTTTATTTTTAGCAGCGATGGGGGGCTCGCTCTTGCTCCAGCTGGACTGGAACACCTGAGCTCATGCGATCCACCCACTTTGACCTCCCAGAGTGCTAGGATTACAGGCATGAGCCATAGTGCCCAGTCCAATCCTATAATTTTAAATAATTCTACAATAAACGTCCTTTAGATAAATCTTCACAGACATTCACTTTTATTTCTTTAGAATAAATCCCTGGGAGTAAAACCAGGAAGTCACATTTTTAAGACCTTGGTTAAATATTTCCAAATAATTCTCCAATTTGCTCTGTGGCCAGCAGTAATTGAAAATGCCTACTTTCCCCATATCCTCAATATCACTAGGTATTACTATAAAAAATAAAATATTTTCTAATTTGATTGGAGATAAGGGACTATTCCTCTTCATGGCATTTGTATTATATCTCATGCATTTTCTTTGCTTGCTGGTAAAGTTAATTTGTTTAATAAAAGATATTTATTAGCCCCTAGTATTTCATGTTTTCATGCCCTTCTCTCTCTCTTGTGTCTTTCAGTTGGCTAATTTGCTTTTCTCTCCTTAACTTGTATATTCTCTTTATGCATTGAGGGTAGACCCTTTGTCTTTAATCTACACTGCAGTTTATCCTATTTATTTTTAGACAGCCACGGAAAGCTGTGACCATTTATCCTGTTTTATAGAGGGAATTGCCTAATCCTCTTCATTCAAACGACTCTCTAATTGATGAAATTGGAAGCTCTGTAAAAAAATGGCATGAAATTTTTCTGAAAGGAAAAGGGGTGCTTCCAAAAACCTGATGAGGTCCCCATGGAGGTGATATAGCTGAGTAAAAGCGGGAAGCTCTTTCTCATGAGCATGTTGAGTGACAAAGCACAGCAAAGCCATGCACTCAAGGGACACAGTAAAGTGAGAGTGGCCTGTTTCCTGGACAGGCCAAGTAATGACTAGCCACGACTGTCAATGTGACAAAAGCCTCAGGGCTTTCCTGTCTCTCCTAAAAATCGGCTTCACATCAATTAGTATGTTTAGTGTGTCAGCAGGGACGAGAGGAAGAAACAGTACTTCCTCCTGAGATAAACACTTCCATTTAGAGCTCATTAATAAAACGCAGCTCAGAAAGTTGTAATCATAATTTAAACAACAAAGATACACGTCCGGGTCAATGCTTTTGGAAGCCGGTTCATTTTTGTTCCTTGCTAAGGACCTTGTTAGGGATTTAAGACACATTTAAAATCTTTGCCTCAGGGAGATTTTAGAGCTCCTTTAGACTCCCGGGATGCTCTTGGGGCCAGTAATAACTTTTCCATATTTAATGTTTATTTCCAATAACAGAGAAATAAACACCTTATCCATTGTAAATGGGTACTCTGAGAATCAAAGAAGACTAGTAACTGGAAAGGGGAGAGAGTTCCCCTGGGGAATGGATGTGAAAAATCTGAAAGAGTCCCAGAACTTAGGCCATCTCTCATTTTACTGTTTCAGGTTCTCATATGTAAATGTTTGTATATTCCTGACCTCTGCTGCTCACCTTTGGTACATTCTTTGCATAAACATGGACTTCAGCCTAGCTCTTCTTTCCCCTATCTACGACCCAACTTCAAATCAAGAGCTAAGAGGCCAACCAGTTACATTCGTATGGCAAATTCTGATACAGTGAAGTGATGACATTTTAAAACTAGTTGCTGAATTGAAGGTAAAAGGAAAAACTATATGATGGAGTCTTTATTTTCATTCCCTATCCTTCCATACTAGTCAGTATAATTAGTGCTGCTGTAACAAACAACCCCTAAAGCTGCCTGGTTTACAGGTTTGTATTCCTCTTACATCATGGTTCAGTGCAGGTCACACAGCTCTTCTCAGAGGCTGTCCTCCTAACAGTAACTCAGGGACCCAGCTCCTTTCATCTTGTGCTAATGTCTTAAACATATTAGGTTGTTTCAAAGGTTTTGTTCGTTTTAATGTCATGGGTTTTTGTAGCTCCATATCTCAATAAATATTTATTCTACTGTGTTGTGGTATATACTGATCGATGGAGAATTTTGTACTCTATACATTGATGCTGTTCATGTTTTTCTACTTTTAATTATTTTAATTCTTTTCAGTCTATTACTATATGATGTCATTAAGCGATTTTCGGCCAATTTTTCTCTACGAATTCAAATTGAACCAAAGCGCTGCCAAAACAGCCCGAAAAATTAACCAGGCATTTGGCAATGATAGTGTTAATGAACGCACTGTTCGATGTTGGTTTGCGAAATTTTGTTCTGGAAATTTTAGCCTCGAAGATGAGCCCCAAATTGGTCGATCTAGAGTAATCCAGGATGAGGATTTGAGGACCCTGGTGGAGACTGACCCATTACAAACAGTGCGTGGGATGGCGGAAGAACTGAGTGTCAGCTCCCATGCGGTTTTTGATGGTTTAAAACGTATTGGAAAAGTCAAAAAGCTCGAAAAGTGGGTGCCCCACGATTTAAATGATTGGCAGAAATTGTCACGTTTCGAGGTTTGTTCTTCATTGCTTTTGCGCAACCAAAACAATCCTTTTTTGGATCAGATCGTCACGTGTGATGAAGAGTGGATTCTCTACGACAATAGGAAACGTTCAGGACAGTGGTTGGACACCGATGAGCCACCCAGGCACTTCCCAAAGACGAAACCCCACCAAAAAAAAGATCATGGTTACTGTATGGTGGTCAGCGGCTGGTGTGATTCACTATAACTTTCTGCAACCAGGACAAACCATCACAGCAGAGTCCTATTGTGAGGAAATCAATGAAATGTACAGAAAATTGCATCAGCAGCAGCCAGCACTGGTCAACACAAGAGGTCCGATCCTGCTCCACGACAACGCCTGGCCGCACATCTCACAAATCACCGTCCAAAAATTAAAGGAATTGAGCGTCGAAGTTCTGTCCCCACCCACCATGCTCCCCAGACCTCTCGCCAACCCACTACCATCTTTTCAAGCACTTTGATAACTTTCTCACCGGTGGAACCTTTGCCAATCAGGACCTAGCAAAAACAGCCTTCGTTGACTTCATCGAATCCCGACCACCCAATTTTTATGCCGACGGAATTAATCGACTTGTGTTACGTTGGCAAAAGTGCACTGATTCAAATGGTGCTTATTTTGATTAAATTGAATAAATATTCACTGAGATATTACAGTTTAAAGTAGACTCATAAAAACAGACAAAACTTTTGAAATGACCTTCAAAGGAGAGATAATTCAGTTATGGAGACCCACTGACTGCACTGAAATAAGCCATTCATCATGTGTTAAATGCACACCCCGCCACGGGTCCACACCATGGATGATGCATCATCAGTGAATATTTATTCCTTTGTTTCAAAATTTCAGAATAATATGAAGGTACAAAAGATTAGGTTACAATGTTTGCATTTGTTAGGTAAAGTCCCTTTTGGGGGCTTGGGGGTCAGGGAGTCCCAGTTCCCCGAACCCAGTTGACCTGATTGATTACTCAGCTGAGCTAGAAAATTGAACAGAGGCAGGGGGATACGGGAAAGCAAAAGTGGGTGGAGACTGAAAATAAAGCTGAAGCTGCACAGGCAGTGTGGACCGAAGACTAAAGTGACCTATGAAGGTTCAGGGTAACAGAGAGATTTTATTTAGGAAAAACAAAGGACAGTTCAGAGCACTTCCAAAGGGAGTTGGAAGTGGGTGCCTCTCACAGAGGAGAAGAGGAGAGAGACAGGGAAACTCAAAGGCTGTGCAGGGTATAAATACGCTCTCCATTTGAAATTGGTTGCGAGTCTTTCATTGGTTTCTCCACTCCTCCAAGCAGTATTGCCCTTTCCAATATATTGGTCATTGGTTACCTAGGTTACTTCATACCCACATTCTTTTCATTTTATTTTATTTTTACATATACATGTATTTATTAGGGTTCCATTTTTTTGCCTTCACAAAAATTAAAAAGGCTTAAAATTTAATAACAATGTTTAAGATAAGGACTAGAAGCAAAAACCTCGTAAAGAACAAACGAACGAACATAAATACAGTCAGAAAAGAAATCAGACAATTGCTACATCGAAATATTAAGCAATAATAATAATAATGCGAAGAAAGTAACATCCACATTGTCAAATAAGAGTATGTCTATTATAGAATGCTTTGACTCTGAGATTCAGTATGGCGTCATCAGTTAACTTCTTATTTTTAAGTCTGAAAAAATAGACAACTCATATTTATAAATAAAAGTAAAAGATAATTTCGAAAAACAGATTATGCCAAATCTTAGACGATAGAAAAAAAAATACTTTGAAATCATTCTACTTGATCTGGGTACACCTGATATTAAAATTGGAGAAAATATATTATTATAAAGGGGAAATTACAAACATATGTCACTTTTATGCATGAGGATGCAATATTCTAAACAACATATTAACAAGTTGAATTAAAAAATTAATGTTTAAGTAATGTGCTTTGGTCAAAATTAAATCCAATTTATGTGAGAATTAGTCACTATTTTCTTTTCTTTCTTTCTTTTTTTTTTTTTTCCTTTTCCTTTCCCTCACCCCTCATATCCACATTCTTATAACCTCCAGACTTCCTGTTTCAGCAGACCAGGTTTTGCCGCCTGGTCCTGGAACCTCTTTTCTTGGTGTTCCTTCTCCGTCCCTGTTGTAGTTGTGCTCCTCACCCAGAGGTGTGCTGTAGACCCTTACATTGTGCCAGTTAGGTGGCGCACACCAATCCCCCTCCCTTCTCCTCTGTTCAACTTGAATTAAATTGAGCCTTTCTCTGTGTGGGGCTGTATTAGTTTGTCTACTTACTTTATATTATTATTGAGTACATTGGATACTTGCTTTTCCATTCTTGTGATACTTTACTAAGTAGAATGTGTTTCATCTCCATCCAGGTTAATACAAAAGGTGTAAAGTCTGCATCTTTTTATGGTTGAATAGTGTTCCATGGTATACATGTACCACAGGTTATGAATCCATTCCAGGGTTGAAGGGCACTTAGGTTGTTTCCAGTCAGTGAATATTTAAATATAAATACTGCAATTATCATATGAATGGACTTCTAAGCAGTATTTGTGTTATGTTTATTAAAAGCATTATTTGCCCAACCCAAATTAAATAAAATTAAAATATACCATAATTTTTGTAATCCTGCTTTTTTTTTTTTTTTTTTTTAATAATAATGTAAGGCACTTGGGCTTCTCCACAATGCCCTGCTTCTCTTGTTCTCTGCTATGAGATAAGTTGCTTAATGTTTCTGAGTTTCATTTCTTTACTCTCTACATGAAATGTTAAGATGGCTTCTCTTAAGATAAGAGCCGTAAATGATATATATGTCTCTTCCAGCTCCAGAATTCCATGATTTCTCTACTGGTCTTGTGGTTATTTGTGTTTGTGCCTGTTTTTCCTTTCCTTAACAGATATGTCTTTTAAAAGACTGGAGTATTTCTCATGCCACATTCCACTTGTCTTCCTGATGGTGCCTAAACAAGTATTTTTTCGAAAGGTATGCCTCAGTCTAGAATTAAGAAAAGCATAAAGTAAAAATTGCAGAATGTATTGGCTGAAATATTGCTTTATAAAATTTTTGTTTCCAAATATATTTATGAAAATAGATGAAGGAAAATGAATATGTTTCTTCCTGTGAATGGTCAGAAAAGTTCCAGATGAGTGAGAGATTCTTGTAATTTGTGTGTGTGTGTGTCAGCAAATTTAAATATTACAGAAGAGGAAGAGTTAACAGAAGTAAGAAATGACAGGTAATTGCAATTAAACTATTCAACCACAGATATTGCAACCTTTTGGTTATCTCTCAGGGTGAATTTTAAAATACTACCAACAATGTGGGTGGGTCTCAGTGTGTGACCCATATTATACCCTCAAGGAATCCCCAACAATAAAAAAAAAAAAATCTCTTGTATTCTCAAGGTCATATTTGTGTGAAGCAAGCTTTTTTGCAATGAGTAGTTTCAAAAACAAGAATCGATCACAACTAGAATTCTTGCAAGAAGATTTAAGAGTATGTCTGCCAAATTCAATCTTGCAATGGAGGTATTCTAAAAAAAGTCAACTTCAGGTATCTCATTACTATTAAATTTTAATAAAGAGAAAAATAAATAAATATAAATAAGTATTTTAAAGAATTTTATCATCTTTTCAATACAAATTATATCATTTTGTTAAATAAAATAAAAAAAATTTAACAAAAATAAAATTTTGTTAAAAATAAATCATTTTGTTAAAAAAAAAAAAAAGAGTTCCATTCTGTTAGCCTAAGCGTGGTAGATACTCAATAAATATATCTTACTAACATGTAATTCAGTTTAGTATTTGACCAGGGCGACTTCAGAGGTATTTTATTTCATTTCCCACAAAATTGTCTTATCAGAAAACCTCTTCAGGCTGTAGCTCTGACCTTCCCTCTGTTCTTCCCAAATTCATTCTCTATCTACTCTAACTCATTCTACATTCATGGATGGTCTTTATAAAGCAAATTCTGACCATATCACTGCCTTGTTTAAAACCCTCTGTCAGTTCCCATGTCATGTGAAAGGAAACGAAAAGAAGTCCTCAGCCCCTTCTCCCATCATTCCCGATCCCTGCTTGATGCTGGAGCTAAACCAGACCATGTAGCTGCGTGTCTTAGACCCGTCCTTCACTTTCTCCCTCTAGACCTTTGTTTCACCCAAAATGCTCTCCTCTTCCTCCTCTCTTCCCATCTCTCAAAGCAACCTCTTTTCTGAGCTTCCAAAATGATGGGCCGCCTCTCTACTTTGAAATTCTGATAGCCCTTTGTGCTCTGCTTATGGATTTGATAGTCAACTTTGACGGCATGGACCTGTCTTACAACACACAAAGACTGGGAACTCCTTGAACCTGGGGATTCTCTTTGTCTCCCTTCTAGGGTCCTGAGTAGTGTCTGAAAACACAGTAGGCTGCCCCAATAGCGCTCACTAGTCATGTAAGTAGTAACTGGTGACTGGCCCCCAGGATCTGTCCTCCAGTTCTTCTAGAATGATCCCCCTCCACAGAGTTTTAGCAGGGCACATGCTCACCCTTTTCTAGTCTTCTTTGCATCTAAATGCAGCACTTACAACTGAGTTAAACTGTGATTGAAAGCAAAGTGTGAAACATCTGTGTCACCTTCTTAAAAGAAATTGGCTTGCTCCTCCTTCCCTTTATTTCCCCTTTCCTGCCTCAGTGATTCTGATGTGGAGAAAACATGCCCCACATCAGAAGCTGGGCTCTGGGGGATGACTTCATGGAACTGAGCTGTCCCACAGCTCTTAAGTCTGTTTTGAATAAATAACCGAACCGGGATGGACCCCTGTGGTATCCTCTGCAAACAAGTCAATGATTGAAGGATTATTTAGTTGAGAAGGCTGGTAAACCTTGCCAGAGAGAAAGAGGAGGCTATATTACACCTGCCTACTAGACTCTGGCCTTGAAGGATCATGCTTTTAAAGCTGTTCAATCATCAATGTTCACTGTCTTTGCTTTAATTTCCTTTCATCTTTGTATCTTTAGCTCATCGCTGGTGAACTATCATGGGCACTGCAAATTGCTGTTTTTTGAACAATCACTCTAAATTTAGAAGAAATGTGCTTTATCATTATTTCAAGCTATCTTATTTTCTGGGCTTGGCTATGTATATATTTTTTATGGTGGTGAAATAGATAAGAGATAATATTTATTGTATTAACCATTTGTACATATAGAAACGGTATTACATACATATATTCACAATGTCATATAAAAAACACCAGTGTCTGTCTTCAAATCTTTTGATTATTTCCCACAAAAATTCCATACCCAATTAGCAAGATCCCTCCCCCTGTTTCCAGGTCTTGGCAATTTCAATCATAAATTCTATCTCTATGAACTTGCTTTTCCTAGGTATCTCATAAAGTGGAATCATATAGTATCTTCCTTTGGTGTCTGTCTTATTTCAATAAGCATAATATCTGCAACGGTGTGTTCAACCTCTTTTCTTCTCGCTGCACATTGGAACACAATAAATATACAAACATTATTGAAAGCTAACAAGCAAAAAAAAGAATGTCCATGCATAATTTTTGCAATATCTGACATCAGAGATAAGCAAGACATAACCCACATGTGGCCCACGGGCCTCAGGTTGTTCACTCCCATGAGACAGTTGTATTTTCTCATCCTTTGGCTGTTGTGAACAGTGGTGCTATGAACATTAGTGTACAAATAAATGTTTGAGTCCCTGTTCTCCATCATTTGGATATGTATCTAGTAGTGGAATTCTTGGGTCATATGGTGTTTCTATGTATAACTGTTGGAGAAAATGCCAAACGATTTTCCACAGCAATTTCACCTTTACACAGGGTGTCCATAAATTTCGTGTGCAATTTAAAATAGTTGTTTATTGGAAGAAGGAAAATCAAGGCAAAGGGATAGGGAGCAATGGGTGGGGTTTGTGGAGGGAATTCTCTCTGCTGAGTGGCATCAGCAGAGGTTTGGGCCATGCAGCTGTCACGGGGAGGCAGCAGTTGAACAGAAGCCCTGAGGTGGAGCGTCCCCAATGGGGCAACAAGGAGGTTGACGTGGCTGGAGTGCAGTGACCAAAGGGAGGGAGGGTGGAGAGGCATCCAGGGCCAGAGTAAGGACTTTGAATCACAGAGCAATGTGATCCTATCTGTTTTTTTTTTTTTTTTTAATTAAATCATAGCTGCGTACATTGATATGATCATGGGGCATCATACACTAGCTTCACAGGCCGTTTGACACATTTTCATCACAATGGTTAACATAGCCTTCCTGGCATTTTCCCAGTTACCATGTCAAGACATTTACATTCCACATTTACTAACTTTCGCATATACCCTTGTAAGATGCCCCACAGGTGTAATTCCACCAGTACCCCTCCCTCCACTCCCCTCCCCCCTCCATCCTCTCCCTTTCCCCCTTAGGGCTTTCACATGAAAGCTATAACCCAGTTACAACC
>CAUYPK010000324.1:0-13217 GCA_963574355.1 Loris lydekkerianus | reverse complement strand
GTACATGTGAAACTTACTAAATATAGAATATAAATGTCTCAACACAATAACTAAGAAAATGCCAAGAAGGCTATGTTAACCAGTGTGATGAAAATATGTTAAATGCAGGGACCAAACCATTGATGTTTATATCCCCATGACAGGTAAGACTGAAACTGCAAGAGCAGGCAACCTAAGACAGGGGCTATGTTTACCCACCATACAAAAAACAAAAGAGGGAATTGTTGGGCCCTGCCATGTGCCTGAGGCCTTGTGCAACTTCCCGAGCCTGACTAGAAGTAGATCCATCGAGCTACTTCTGCGTAGCAACGACTCAGCAAGGCCCGGCCTGAAACTGCCTCTACCTAGATACAGCCAATGTGGTACCATGCCACTGGCCCGACCCTGTCACGCACCTCATCCCCCGCCTTCTTTCCCCGCCCCTTCTCCACAATAAAAAAAAAAAATAAAAAAATAAATAAAAATAAATAAATAAATTTCAGATTAATACGAGGGTACACATGATTAGGTTACATAGTTTGTGTTTCTAACGTAAGGTTCGTGTTGTAGTTGAACCCTTCATCCAGGGTGTATGCTGTATACCCCCACATTGTGCAGGTTAGGTAAGAGCTCACCAATCCCCCTGCCCCCTCCCCTTTTCCCACTCTCTCCTCCCCCTCTTAAAGACACTTGTTTTTCTCTCGTGGGTGTATACTTGTTTTTCTATTGGTTTCATATTAGTACTTTGAATACTCGATTTTCCAGTCTTATAATACATTACTAAGAAGAAGGTGCTTCAACTTCATCCAGGTTAATACAAAAATGTAAAGTCTCAATCTTTTTTTTTTTTTTTTTTGAGACAGAGCCTCAAGTTGTCACCCTGGGTAGAGTGCCATGGCATCACAGCTCACCGCAACCTCCAACTCCTGGGCTCAAGTGATTCTCCTGCCTCTGCCTCCCAAGTAGCTGGGACTACAGACGTCTGCCATAATGCCTCAGCTATTTTTTTTTTTTGGTTGCAGCTGTCATTGTTGTTTGGCTGGATTTGAACCCACCAGCTCAGGTGTATGTGGCTGGCACCTTAGCTGCTTGAGCCACAGGCACCGAGCCGCCATCTTTTTTTTTTTTGATGGCTGGTTAGTACAATGGATAGATTTTCCATACTGGTGGGTGCCTAGTGGCAGATGAAGACAGCTGGGAGCTGGAACTAGGGGAGTTCTGGAGTGCCTGGGGTTAAAGTTCAACTTCTAATCAAGGGCCCAAAAGCAATGTGATGCCTTCAAAGAGAGGAATTGGGAGGCAGGCTGAATCTTGAGCCAGAGACCCATGAAGGCTGAGCCTGACCAACTCAACCTGGTCCCTGGAGGGAAATCAAGAGACAGCCAAAGGAACAGAAGATGTGTTAGTGAGAACTACCTCTATTTTAAGACATGGAACCAACTCAAGTTGGCCTCAATCAGAGAGAGAATATATTGGCTTTGGTCACGATTAATTCTAGGCCTTTATCAGGCAAGGTTTGATCCAGGAGCCCACACCTGCCACCAGCTATCTTCTCTTTTCTCTGCTCTTCTGTCCTCTGCGTCAACTTCCCCTTCGGCCCTCCGCGTGGTGGCACTGACAGCTTCTTGCTTACATTCTCCCAGAGTTAAGTTCATTATTACGGACTTTTCTCATTCTCAGCAGCCCCGGCAAAAACCTCTTTGCAACTGGATGGTTCTATTGGCTTTCTGAGCAGTGTGTCCAGTCCTGGTGCTTGGACTGAACATGGGGGAGTAAATGTTTTTTTCTGATTGTGGGGTGGACATCAACCCTTGCTCTGCTACAGAAGCTAAATTAGATTCTGAGTCAAGGTACTTAGAAATGATAAGAGATGTCCAGGACCACAGGGCAAGCTGACCAAATAAAAATTCCTTTGAAAGGGATGTTCAGGAGCCCATGCTGGCCCCAGCTGGTCTTTTGGAGGCTCTGCTCCTGCTTGATCAGTGGACTTTATAGGCCAAGATTTAAGCTGATTGCACATAGAACTCTGTGCATGCCCTTCACTTCTTTTCAGTGGAACTATTGTGCTGAAATCAGGGAGAGGAAGGAATCTCAGTGAGTGCTTTCTTTTGCTATATATGCATATATTTTCAATTTTGGGTGGTTTTGTTTTTTTAGGGGGTAGCCTCTTGATCACAGCTGACCAGCAGGTGGGCTTGTTGGAGAAACAGGAGCCACCTCCTGAAAACCCATCCTGTGGGGGCCATTCGGGGGTTGGAGAGCCTTGGCAACCACGGAGCATGGTCCTTTCTGAGACAGGCCTCTGTGGTGAGGCCGGTAGTTTGGCTTTTCTTGTTTCATCCCTGGTCCTGGAGGTGGTGGAAGAACATGAGCTGTCCTCCTGGAGAGATGAGGGGGTGAAGAGTTGGTGAACCACCAGAGGAACATTCCAGTGGTGATGAATGGATTACACTTTAAGAGGCTGGGTGTGTCCCTGGGTGAACTAATTTCTACAGTGGCTTCTTTCTGTAGATCGTGGGGGAAAGAAGACACTTTCACTCAATGACTAGATGATAAATTTAGGGACCAGTGCTCCCCTCTGCTCTTTTGTCATGTCATCGCTATCCTTCCTGCAATTCCCTCATGAGGCTCAGATAGTAGAAAAGAGAAGAAATGAACATTCATTGGTGATGGGCACTGGATTGGGTTGTTTAAATCTGCCCCCTTGTGTGTTCCTCATGTGAACCCTACAAAGTAAGAACAAGCATATCTATAGGACATTGCAGGTTCAATGGCAGACCCCCTAAATAGAGCAAGTCACATGAATATTCTGGTTTCTCAGTGCATATAATATTTTGTATTATACTGTAGTCTATTAAGTGTGTAACAGAATTATGTCTAACACAATAATGTACATATCTTAATTTAAAAACACTTTATTGCCCGAAAATGCTAAAGATCACTTTATTGCTAAAAAATGCTAAAGATCAGGGTGGTGCCTATGGCTCAGTGAGTGGGGTGCTGGCCCCATACACCGAGGGTGGTGAGTTCGGACCCAGCCCCGGCCAAACTGCAAAACAAAACAACAACAACAAAATGCTAAAGATCATCTGAGTCTTCAGGGAGTTGGAGTCTTTTTGCTGGGGGGGAGGGGGGGCAATCAGAGTCACCCTGCTGATGGCTACTGATTGATCAGGGTGGCAATTTTTTTAAAAAAATAAGATAACAATGAAGTTTGCCATATCACTTGATTCTTCCTTTCATGAAAGATTTCTCTGTAGCACGTGATGCTGTTTGACAGCATTTTACCTGCAGCAGAACTTGAAGAATTGGAAGCTCAGCGCCCTTAGCACAGTGGTTATGGTGTCAGCCACATACACCGAGGCTGGAGGGTTCAAACTCAGCCTGGGCCAGCTAAACGACAATGCCAACTGCAACAAAAAATAGCTGGGTGTTGTGGTGGGTGCCTGCTACTTGGGAGGCTGAGGTAAGAGAATTGCTTAAGTCCAAGAGTTTGAAGTTGCTGTGAGCTGTGATGCCACAGCCTCTACCAAGGGTGACACAGTGAGACTCTGTCTTAAAAAAAAAAAAAGAATTGGAGTCAATCCTCTCAACCCTGCCACTGCTTTACCAATTAAGTTTATGTCACATTCTAATCCTTCATTGTAATGACAGCAATATTCATGGCATCTTCCCCAGGAATAGATTCCATCTCAAGAAACCATTTTCTTTGCTCCACCATAAGAAGCAAGCTCCTCATCCATTCAAATTTTATCATGAGATTGTAGCAATTCAGTTCCATCTTCAGACCCTGCTTTCTGGTTCTCTTGCTGTTCCCACCACACCTGCAGTTACCTCCTCCTCCACCTGAGTCTTGAACCCCTCAAAGTCACCCATGAGGGTCAAAAGCAACTTCTAAACTCCTGTGAATGGTGATTTTTTGTGTGTGTGTTTTAGACAGAGTCTTGTTTTGTCACCCTCAGTAGAGTGCTCTGGTGTCACAGCTCACAGCAACCCCAAACTCTTGGGCCCAAGCAATTTTCTTGCCTCAGCCTCCCAAGTAGCTGGGACTACAAGCACCTGTCACAAGGCCTGGCTATTTTTGGAGATGAGGTCTTGCTCTTGCTCAGGCTGGTTTCGAAACTGTGAGCTCAGGCAATCCACCCACCTCAGCCTCCCAGAGTGCTGGGAGTATAGGCGTGAGCCACGACGTCCAGTCCCTTTTGGTGATAATCTGATCTCTCACCATGACTTATGAATATTGTTCATGGCATCTAGAATGGTGAATCCTTTCCAGAGGGTTTTTTTTTTTTTTCCTTTTAGTTTTTGGCCAGGCCTAGGTTTGAACCCGCCACCTCCGGCATGTGGGGCTGGCTCCCTACTCCTTTGAGCCACACGTGCTGCCCCTTTCCAGAAGGTTTTCAATTTACTTTTCCCAGATCCATCAGAGTAATCACTATCTACGGCAGATGTAGCTGTATGAAATACATTTCTTAAAGATTAAGATTTGAAAGTCAAAATTACTCCTTAACTCACGGGTTGTAGAATGGATATTGTGGGCTCAGCACCTGTTGCTCAGTGGTTAGGGTGCTGGCCACATACACCAGGGCTGGCAGGTTCAAACCCAGCCCGGGCCACCTAAACAACAATGTGACAACTATAACAACAACAAAAAAATAACCGGGTGTTGTGACAGGTGCCTGTAGTCCCAGCTACTTGAGAGGCTGAGGCAAGAGAATTGCTTAAGTCCAAGAGTTGGAGGTTGCTATGAGCTGTGATGCCACAGCACTCTACTAAGGGCAACATAGTAAGACTATCTCAAAAAAATAAAAGAATGGATGTTGTGTTAGAAGCATGATAACAACATTAATCTCCTTATACATCTCCATCAAAGCTCTTGGGTGACCACGTGCATGGTCAATGAATAGTAATATATTGAAAGGAATTTTTTTTTTCCTGAACAGTAAATCTCAATAGTGGGCTTAAAACATTCAGTAAACCATGTTGTAAACAGATGTGTCATCTGGGCTTTGCTTTTTTCATTCATAGAACACAGGCAGAGTGTATTTTACATAATTCTTAAGGGCCCTCGGATTTTCAGAATGAGCGTTGGCTTCAACTTAAAATCACTAGCTGTATTAATCTCTGAGAAGAGTGTCATAGCTGAAGCTTTGAAGCCAAGCACTGACTCCTCCTCTCTCGCTATGAAAGTCTTAGACGGCCTCTTCTTCCAATGGAAGGCTGTTTCATCTACATTGAAAAGCGGTTGTTTGGTGTATCTACCTTCACCAGTGATCTTAACCTACGTCATCTGGATCACTTACTGCTGCTTCTAACTTGTCACACTCACTGCTTGATGTTGTACTCACATGTTCCTTCTTTCCCTAAACCTCATGCACTCACCTCTGCTGGCTTCATACTTTTCTTCTGCAGCTTCCTCACTTCACTCAGCCTTTGTAGAACTGAAAAGAGTTCAGAGTCTTGCTGTGGGTTAGGCTTCTTGGGCTGAAGGGGATGTTGTGGCTGGTTTGTTCTTCTATCTACACCACTGAAGCATTCTACATATCAGCAACAAGGCTGTTTCACTTTCTGGTTGCTCATGTGTTCACTGGAGTGACACCCTTAATTTCCTTCAAGAGTTTTTCCTTTTGCGTTCACTATTGGCTGTGTGGCACAAGAGGCCTGGCTCTTGGCCTGCGTCAGCTTTTGACAAGGTTCCCTCACTAAACTTAATCATTCTGGCTTTTGATTTTGAGTGAGACTCTTCCTTTCACTTGGAGATGTAGAGGCCATTGTAGGGTACTAACTGGACTAATTTCAATATTGTCGTGTCTCTAGGAATAGGGAGGCAGAGGAGATGTGGGGAGAGCGAGTTGGCTGGTCAGTGAAACAGTCTGAACACACAATACTTACTAAGTTTGCAGCCTTACATTGGTACAGTTCTTGGTGCCTCAAAACAATTACAATAGTAACATCAGGCTGGGCACAGTGGATCAAGCCTGTAATCCCAGCACTCTGGGAAGCTGAAGTGGCTGGATCAAAGGAGCTCAGGAGTTGGAGACCAGCCTGAGCAAGAGTGAGACTCTATCTCTAAAAAATACTTGGGCGTTGTGGTGGGCGCCCGTAGTCCCAGTTACTTTGGGAGGCTGAGGCAAGAGAATCACTTGAGCCCAAGAGTTTGAGATTGCTGTGAGCTATAACACTATGGCACTCTACCCCAGGGCGATCAAGTGAGATTCTGTCTCCAAAAAAAAAAGTAACGTTAAGGATCACAAGCTCGGAGCCCATAGCTCAGTGAGTAGGGCGCCAGCCACATACACCAAGGCTGGCAGGTTCAAGCCCGGCTGGGGCCTGCTAAACAATGTCAACTCCAACCAAAAAACAGCCAGGTGTTGTGGCGGGTGCCTGTAATCCCGGCTACTCGGGAAGCTGAGGCAAGAGAATCGCTTAAGCCCAAGAGTTGGAGGTTGTGCTGTGTTGCTATAGCACTCTACTGAGGGCGACATAATGAGACTCTGTCTCAAAAAAAAAAAAAGGAATCACTGATCATAGATCACCTCTTCAGATATAATGATAATGAAAAAGTATGAAATTTTGCATGGATGACTGAAATGGGACATTAAGACATGAAGTGAGCTCATGCTGTTAGGAACATGGTGCCGATAGACTCGCCTGGCTTGGGGGGTGCTGCAAATTGTCAATTTGTAAAAAAAAAAAAAAAAAAACATTGTGAAGCACAATAAAGCAAAATACAATAGACTAAGGTATGTCTGTGCTTTTTTGTTTTTTGTTTTTTTTGAAACACTCTGTCACCCTCAGTAGAGTGCTGTGGTATCATCATAGCTGATAGCAACCTTGGACTCTTGGGTTCAAGCAACCCTCTTGCCTCAGCCTCTCAAGTAGTTGGGACTACAGGTGCCTGCCACAACACCCAGTTTTTGCTTGTTTTTTGTTTGTTTTTTAAAAGCGATGGGGTCTCACTCTTGCTTAGTCTTGTCTCAAACTCCTGAACTTTAGGCAATCCACCTGCCTTGACCTCCCAAACTGCTGGGATTACAGGTGTGAGCCACTTTGCCTGGCCCTATGTCTCTGTTCTCTCTCTCTCTCTTTTTTAGAGACAAAGTCTCGCTTTATTGCCCTGGATAGAGTGCTGTGGTGTGACAGCTCACAGCAACCTCCAACTCCTGGGCTTAGGTGATTCTCTTGCCTTAACCTCCCTAGTAGCTGGGACTACAGGCACCTGCCACAATGCCCGGCTATTTTATTGTTGCAGTTCAGCTGGGTTTGAACCCACCACCCTCAGTATATGGGGCTGGCACCCTACCCACTGAGCCACAGGCACTGCCCCCTATGTCTATGTTCTTAAACCCACTTTACAGATGAAAAATCTGAGGCTCAGAGAGATTAATAACCTCATTCATTTTCTTTCTCTTTCCACGTGAGCTGAAGCAGCTGGTTAAGTAGATTGCCCAAGGCCACGTTGTTGGACCCACACTGTTCATTGCCACTCTGCTCTGCCTAAAAGATCTTCACCTGCTTTGCCCTATGGCCCATTAGCCCAGGATTTCACCTCTTTTCCTTCCCAGACACTACTGACCCACATGATCTTAGCTGAGTCATTTCCTTTCCAGCAAGTTGTCAGCTACTATCTGATCTGAGTCAAGTTGATAAAGTCAAGTATTTTTGCTCTGTGGTTTCCTTTCCTATCTGAATGACTTTGAAATTGGTCCCCTTGTGGTCACCAAAAGATGTTATCCGACCAAGGAGTCTGTCTTAGTCTGTCAGTGCATAGCTGAGATGTACGAGTAACACCATAAGAGGAGGTGGGCGGCCACACATCTGTAAGCCGAGACACTGGGGAGTATTTCAGTAAATCACTGGAGCTTCCCCAGAAAAATCTGCCAGTCAGCGCAGGGCAAGCACCATTAAGAAAGGACAGTGAGCTGCAGGCCAGAGCGCTTTCTGTAATCAGTAGGTGATTAAGGATGAGGTCTGAGACAAAGTTGAAATATTAGCAAAATTTGGGCCCTGCAAGTGGCTCATACCTGTAATCACAGCATGCTGGGAGGTGGAGGCAGGTGGATTGCATGAGCTCAGGAGTTTGAGACTAGGCTGAGCAAGAGTGAGATCCCCATCTCTACTAAAAATAGAAAAATCAAGGGCTGGGCTTGGTGGCTCATGCCTGTAATCCTAGCACTTGGGAGGCTGAGGTGGGTGGAGTGCTTGAGCTCACAGGTTCAAGACCAGCCCGAGCCAGAGCGAGACCCCTGACTCTTAAAAATAATTGGGTATTATGGCAGGCGTCTGCAGTCCCAGCTACTTGAAAGGCTGAGGCAAGAGGATCACCTCAGCCCAAAAGCTTGAGGTTGCTGTGAGCTAAAACAGCACGGTACTCTACCAAGAGTGACCAAGTGAGACTCTGTCTCAAACAAAAAGAAAAAAAAAGAAGAAGAAAAAAAATCAGCCAGACACAATGGCAGGTGTCTGCGGGTCCAGGCTGCTCAGGAGGCTGGGGCAAGAGGATCACTTGAACCCAGGAATTTGAGGTTCCTCTGAACTAGGTTGATGCCATGGCAGTCTAGCCCGAGTGACAGAGTGAGAGTCTGTCTCAAAAAAAAAAAAAAAGAAAAGAAAGAAAGAAAAGAAAAATAAATTAGCAGAAATTTTGTCTGCCTCTCTTCTCCCCACTTTCCTCAGATACTCCTCATCCACCCAAGACTTCCCTGCGTCCTGACCTCAGACCTTGTCTCCTGTCTCTCTGCTCCAGAGTGACTGCTTGCTCCCTCCCCTTATTCATGAGGCTGGGATGGGCTAGTTAGTATAGGTCAGGTACAAGGACAAATGGCCCCACAATCTGCTGGCTTATGGTAGCAAAGCTCCATTTCTTGCTCAGATTACACTTTACATGGTCCTCATGGGTCAACTGTAGCTGTGTCCCACCTTTGTCTGCCCCAGGGCCAGTAGATGAATGGGACAGTCTTTATCAGAAATGTCCCAGTCCCGTGGCAGAGGAAAAGAACATGGTGAATCATATAATACCAGCTCTCCGAGCTGCTGCTCACCTTTCATTGGCCAGAGCAGTCACATGATCAAGCGTGATGCTGATGGGAGGGAGAAGCATAATTCCCCCCAGAGAGAGGTGGCAGATGTTTTTGGACAATTTTAAGCTTACCACACTCTTGATCATAATAGTTCCACTTCCTTTCTATCTTTCTAAAAATGAATTTTATTTATTTATTTTTTGAGGCAGAGTCTCACTTTGTCACCCTCTGTAGAGTGATGTAGCTTCCTAGCTCACGGCAATCTCAAACTCTTGGGCTTAATCGATTCTCTTGCCTCAGCCTCCCAAGTAGCTGGGACTACTGGTGCCCACCACAGCGCCCGGCTATTTTTTAGAGACAAGGTCTCACTCCTGCTCAGGCTGGTCTCAGACTCGTGAGCTCAAGCAAGGCACCTGTCTTGGTCTCCCAGAGTGCTAGGATTACAGGTGTGAGCCATCCTGCCTGACCCTTTCTAAAAATTAATTTTAAATTATACATGATGTACGAATACACTCTCCTTTGAAGTAAAACCTTAAAATATTAGTGATATGGCCAAAGTTCCTTTTGACTGCCCTCACCTCCAAATCTTTTCCCTTTCTTTTATACCCATATATCGCTTTTACCTTTCTTGAAGGAGGGGTGTGATTGTCTAACTCCTTAAAGCCTGTTTCTATGCATTTGAATGATATGCACCCACAGGAAATACAGAGTATTAATTTTGAAGTATGACTTTGCCATATACTGTTACATAATAGATGTTATTCTGTGCATGTTGTTGTGAAACTTGAGCTTTTTTTTTAACCCAACAATATATCTTAGGCATGTAGCCTAATAAAAATGGATCCATTGTACTCTTTTTAGCTATTGCATAGAATTCCATAGTATGGTTTTTATCCATTCCCTACCCAGGGACACAGTTGGTCTATTTCCAGTTTCTCAAGGTGACAAATCTGTAGTCAGCGTTTCTGCACACATCTGCTTCTGCAAGTGAGATTCTCTGTGATAGATTCAAGAATAACAATTAGCTGGGCACATTTGAAGTGTTGGTAATTCTACCAAAATGCCTTTCTCATTCCCTTGTGATAGCAGGTCTCTCTCAGTTGGGAAGGAAGTAGTCAGATTGGGGCAACTAATGCCTCAAGCAAAAAGAGAATTGATTGGCTTGGCAACTGGTAGGGTGGGACAGGGTTGGCATGGCCTGTTCTTACCTTTAATATTCCTGCCTCCATTTAACAAAGCAAAGGTTGCCGGAGTGAGCACTGGCTCCCGCTTCCACAGGTACCATGGTTTGCTTTGTTCCCTGGGGAGAATATTCCTGCCCAAACATTGCAGCCAGCTGTCTTGCAAATGGCTGCACAAGGTTGAATCAGATAAGGCTTAGGTTTCAAAGCATTTCTGGTCTTAGAGCAACCCTCAAGGCTCTATCTCTGTGACTATGAAACAACTCCCTGCCTAGATCATTGCCAAAGCTCAGGACAACGTTAGTTTTCTTTCCTTTCCTTTTTTTTTTTTTTTTCTGTAAGTGTTTTTTGGTTTTTTTTTTTTGGCAGGGCCAGGTTTGAACCCACTTGAGCCACAGGCTGCCCATCCTCTTTTTTTTTTTTTTGAGACAGAGTCTCACTATGTCACCCTCTATAGAGTGCCATGGCATCATAGCTCATAACAACCTCAGACTCTTGGGCTTAAGCAATTCTCTTGCCTCAGCCTCCCAAGTAGCTGGGACTGCAGGAGCCCACCACAATGCCCGGCTATTATTTTTTGTTGTTGTTTTAGTTGTCATCGTTGTTTAGCAGGCCCGGGCGGGGGTTCCAACCCACCAGCCCCAGTGTGTGTGGCCGGTGCCCGACCACTGAGCTCCGGGTGCCACGCCAGGATAACTTGAATTTTCAATTGCAGACACGCACTTTGGGCTATGATTCTCCAGACTCCTCCGGGAAGCAGAGTAAGGAAGAGCATGTGGTCTGGAGCCAACCAGAGTCCCAATATTTAAGTAACCTGCTAACCACTCAGTTTTCTTGCCTTGAAATGGGGACAATCATATCTGGAGCATGAGGTTGTTCATGCAAATCATGCTGATGTGACATTAAGCTGTGATTAGATACATACTGGTGGTCGGACCCAACCTAAGAGCTGCTGTTTATCAGACTCAGAGAAGCCTCCATTGGGGTTAACACCTTACTCTTGTATGCAGAGATTTTCTACTCAAAGAGAGTCTAGAACTATTCCTCTTGGGATTTTTCCATAACAATCCCAAGTTTCCGAAGTTTTCAAATGTACTCTTCTAATGGAGGAAAAGGAAACAATTTCCCTTTTTTTTTGTTACTAAAATAAACTTGGTTTAGGCATAAAGAGAAGAAAGGCTTGGACTTTTATGAATGCTTTATTTGTTTTTATTATTATTATTTTTAGAGACAGAGTATCACTTTGTCGCCCTTGGTAGAGTGCTGTGGCATCACAGCTCATAGCAACCTCCAGCTCTTGGGCTTAGGCGATTCTCTTGCCTCAGTCTCCCGAGTAGCTGGGACCACAGATGCCCACCACAATGTCCAGCTATTTTTTGTTGCAATTTGGCCAGGGCTGGGTTTGAACCTGCCACCCTCGGTATATGGGGCCGGCACCCTACTCGCTCAGCCACAGGAGCTGCCCCTTTTAAAAATTATTATTATTATTATTTGCAGTTTTTGGCTGGGGCCGGGTTTGAACCCACCACCTTGGTATATGGGGCCAGCACCCAACTCCTTTGAGCCACACGCACCGCCTCCTATGGACCCTTTATGTGTGACAGTCATTTTTACTAGGTGCTTTATAGGTGACAACTCATTGAATTTTCATCATGTTATAAACTACATGATATTTACTCCCAATTTATAGATTAGGAAACCAAGGTTGGCTAGTCCAGGGAACTTGGTCAAAGTTCCTTGGTAAGTGGTAGAACTGGAATTTGAACACAAGTAGGTGTGCGTCCCAAATCCACCATCCTACAACCATTCGGTTCCCTCTGCAACCCTAAACTGATTTGCCATCGATAAGAAGTGTCCACAGGGCACACTGGACCAGGAGGGGAAAAGTCAGTTCATTACTCACCCCTTAGGTCTCATCTTAGACTTTGCCTTCCTTGGAAAACCTTCTTGCTCCAAGTAGGGTTAGACCAGGCGTCCTCAAACTTTTTAAACAGGGGGCCAATTCACTGCCCCTCAGACCTTTGGAGGGCCGCACTATAGTTTAAAACAAAAAACTATGAACAAATTTCAATGCACACTGCACATATCTTATTTTGAAGTAAAAAACAAAACGGGAACAAATACAATTCACACCGCTTCATGTGGCCCGCGGGCTGCATTTTGAGGACGCCTGGGTTAGACTCTTCTCCTGTGTGCTTATGTGGTATACCGGTTCCTTCATCACCGCTCTCAGCATATTGTATTGTGACTCTGCAGTGACTGAAAACGTGAAGCCCTAACTGGATGAGAGTGGTCCCCAATGTCTAATGATCACAGGTGCCTGGAGAAACACAATGGCCATCATTTCTGGAAGAAGACAATATCATTCCAGGTCTTAAATTCTTTTTGCAAATACTTTTTTAAATACCAGACACAAGAAAAGAGCCACTAACAAGAAGCTATGGGAACAACAGGAAAAAAAGAAAAGATCCACAGACTGTAAAATACATCTTTTCTTGCTGTGCTCAAGGAGATAAATCCTAAATTTGAAATTTAGGGAGATAGAACGTGTTGATTTAAAAATTTGAGAAGTAGGCTCGGTGCCCGTGGCACAGTGGTTAATGGAGCCAGCCATATACACTGAGGCTGGTGGGTTCGAACCCAGCCTGTGCCAGCTAAACAATAATGACAACTGCAACAAAAAAATAGCTGGGCGTTGTGGCCTGTAGTCCCAGCTACTTGGGAGGCTGAGGCAAGACAATCACTTAAGCCCAAGAGTTTGAGGCTGCTGTGAGCTGTGATGCCACAGCACTCTAGCAAGGGTGACATAGTGAGACTCTGTCTCAAATAAATAAATAAATAAAAATTTGAGAAGTAAAACACATTTTTATTTATTTTTTTATTTTATTTGAGATAGTCTGACTTTGTTATCTTTGGTAGAATGCCATGATATCATAGCTCACAGTGACCTCAGACTCTTGGGCTCAAGTGATTCTCTTGTTTCAGCCTCCCGAGTAGCTGGGACTACAGGTGCCCACCACAATGTTAGCCATTTTTA
>CAUYPK010000323.1:0-12402 GCA_963574355.1 Loris lydekkerianus | reverse complement strand
GCTGTTCATTTTTTTCTACTTTTAATTTTTTTTATTCTTTTCAGCCTATTACTATATGATGTCATTAAGCGATTTTCGGCCAATTTTTCTCTACGAATTCAAATTGAACCAAAGCGCTGCTGAAACAGCCTGAAAAATTAACCAGGCATTTGGCAATGATAATGTTAATGAACGCACTGTTTGACGTTGGTTTGTGAAATTTTGTTCCGGAAATTTTAGCCTCGAAGATGAGCCCCGAAGCGGTCGATCTAGAGTAATCCAGGACGAGGATTTGAGGACCCTGGTGGAGACTGACCCATCACAAATGGTGCATGGGATGGCAGAAGAACTGGGTGTCAGCTTCCATGCGGTGTTTGATGGTTTAAAATGTATTAGAAAGGTCAAAAAGCTCGAAAAGTGGGTGCCCCACGATTTAAACGATTGGCAGAAATTGTCATGTTTCGAGGTTTGTTCTTCATTGCTTTTGCGCAACCAAAACGATCCTTTTTTGGATCAGATCGTCACGTGTGATGAAGAGTGGATTCTCTATGACAATAGGAAACATTCAGGACAGTGATTGGACACCGATGAGCCACCCAGGCACTTCCCAAAGGTGAAACCCCACCAAAAAAAGATCATGGTTACTGTATGGTGGTCAGCAGCTGGTGTGAGTCACTATAACTTTCTGCAACCAGGCCAAACCATCACAGCAGAGTCGTATTGTGAGGAAATCAATGAAATGTACCGAAAATTGCATCAGCAGCAGCCAGTATTGATCAACAGAAGAGGTCCGATCTTGCTCCACGACAACGCCCGGCCGCACGTCTCACAAATCACTGTCCGAAAATTAAAGGAATTGAGCATCGAAGTTCTGCCTCACCCACCATACTCCCCAGACCTCTTGCCAACCGACTACCATCTTTTCAAGCACTTCGATAACTTTCTCACCAGTAGAACCTTTGCCAATCAGGACCTAGCAAAAACGGCCTTCGATGACTTCATCGAATCCCAAGCACCCAATTTTTATGCCGACGGAATCAATCGACTTGTGTTACGTTGGCAAAAGTGCACTGATTCAAATGGCGCTTATTAGATTAGATTGAATAAATATTCACTGAGATATTACAGTTTAAAGTAGACTCATAAAAACGGACAAAACTTTTGAAATGACCTAATACATACACAGAGAGAGAGAGAGAGAGAGAGAGATTTTCATTTATAAAATTTGCCTGAAGGTTATTACATTGTCTATACATCCTTAAAATTTTCTATTATTATTTTTTATAGATTCAGGGGGTAAGGTGTGTTTGTTACATGGCCATATTGTGCAGTGGTGACATGGATGTATGATGGTGGTGGTGCAGTTCTAAGCTATCAGGCTATGGTAATTTACTACACAGCAATAAAAAAAAAAAAAAAAAAACAGTAATGGAAAAATGTTTTGATATACTGAGAAATGAAACAGTGGTATTTTTTTCTTACATTTTTCTACATGCTAGAAATAGTTTATGATTTCAGAGAAGTAAAGGTTATAATGCAGAGGGGACATGGTCATTAACAGCTTTAGTAAAAGACGCCAGAGGACCATGAGCTTTCGGGTGAAGAGAGTGGATTTACTATGCGAAGGGAGAGTCAACTCCCCAGCCCACTCTTGAGTTGGCTCTGGAGGGTTGAATCGGAAGGATGCAGACTGCACTGGGGAGGGCGGGACAGAAACAGGCAGAGCAGGGCGGTCTCCCTGGCTTTTGCTATCTCTGCAGAGCAGTAGCAAAGGAGAATTAGATCATTTTGTGGTTGGCATTGCCAATTAATTTTAAATTCCACACCTGCCTTGCTGTTGAGCTTAATCTTATTATAGCAGATCTGTTCACATTTCTTTTGTCTGTGCAGATTTTACAGGCAGGGATTTTAAGTTAATCAAAGAGAGGCTGCACTGAAAGAAATTATTTTTGTGTGCATTAGAGTAATTGGCCTAATTCTCTGAACTAACAAGAAAAACTTATCTAACTCCTGTTTTAAAGGTAAAGATTAATACAGCACAGGGGTGGGGGAGCATTCACCTAACCACCTTCCTTTTATTTCCAGGACATGGTAGAGTGTTCAGGAAAATGAATTTATACCGTTTGAAGGAACAGCTGAGATCAGCATATCTAGTTTGAACTTAGCATAGAGATAATGTCCTTGGCTCATGGCTTAAAGCACAGGTTAAGTGTGCAAAGTATTTTAATATCACAGAGGTAACAACCTGAGAAACAAATCCGAACTTAATTATTCCACACATGACATGGGGTTACACCACTGTCTTTTTTTATCCCACTTGTACCACCTCACTATGAAAGTGCCTCTTACATTTTATTATTTCTGAAAAATCTGCACTTTGTTCCCAAGTCATTTAGTTTCCCCCAGGTTGTTGAATCTGTGTACTTGTCTTTAAATAATTTACCTTTTTCATGGTTTCAACCCTCTTGTCTTTTTTTGCAGAAAGTAATTTTCCCAAAGAAATAGTTCAATCCACCTGGATAAGGGAGACATTAACTCACTTTTCTTTAGCATATTCAAAAGAACTTTTTCTACTTTAGAGAAAGTTGAAATCAAGTGATTTTCTGTGTACATCTGAGCAACCTAGTCTTTCTGTTCCTTTATGGAAACAGGTGGTGGTCATGTAGAGGGGTGGGACGGGGCCAACCTTCAGCACCAGCAGACAATTCTAATTGGTCCAGGCCACGTTGGGAAATCCAACCCTCATGGTCACAAGGTTCAGTTAAGCACAAAGCTCTGAGATGGTGTTGGCTGACTGAGGGAACCATCCTTCCATGTTGACTGAGCACAGTGGAGCCCATAAGCCTGATGGCAGCCTGTCCTCCTGCAATCACCAGGACACTGGCTGTACAAGGCAAACAACATTTGTCTGAAAGGAAAGAGAGATGGAAAGAAATTAAGTCCTCACGTCATCATAGCAATCAAGGGAGTCCACCGTACCTCTAGACTCCTCGTTAGCCAATAACTCCCTTCTCGTTTATGAGTTTCAATTGGGTGTTCTACTATTTACAGCCCAGAGCATTTTATCTAATATACCCAACTACTGGGCAGTTGAGCTCACTGCACAATACTACCCGTTAAGGTATTTCATCCAGCCCTCTGGGGCTGATCTAAACATAGAGTGGTTGGTAATTCAATTGCATCTGTGGATAATAATTAGCTATGACAGACTAGGCTGCCCTGGCAGTAGAAACTTACTTTTTACTCAGATCTTAGGCTGAAGCAAGTGATTCTGATCTCTCATATGGCTCTCTCTTCTGTACCGTTCCAGTTCTACTGGTTTTTCAGAAACCCAGGTTTTCCCGTCTTTTGGCTTCCCCAACCCCTAGGGCCTTGTTGCCACCCTCATTAAGCCCGCAGATAGGGCAGGAGGGGAAGCCCTGCTTCCTAAAAACTTGGGCCCAGAAAGGCCACCAACCATAACCACTTGCCCTTGGCTAAAACTCAGTCACAGGGCCACATCTAACTGCAAAGGACCCCAGGAAGAAAAAGTGGATTTTTGGTAGCGAGTTCAGACTTAGCTACAGATAGGATGCTTTAGAAGATTATTGAATTACATTGGAAAATACTAACAGAGCGACGTGCACACAGTATCTGCCCATGCTTTCTAAGGCCCATATTGATGAGTGCACAAGCTCTTCTTCCGCCCTGGGGCAAGCCCTTGGTCTCCTTCTTCTCCAGCCTTGTTCCACTTCTGGCACATTCCCAGAGTTCCCAGCAAGCAAATACTCTCCACCGTGCACTGGTGAGCAATAACATTTTACTGAAGCTCTGGTGCGGTTACAGAAATGTAATCAAATGCTTCCGTGGACATCTGTTCTTTCCTCCAGAGCTCTCTTCCTTTGCCAGCAGCCTCCCCTCACCTGTTACTCTTCTCAGGCTGGGCAAGTTCCTTCCAACACAGCCCTAAAAGCAATTTGTTCTCACACTTTGTTTTATGCCTGTTCAGCAAAACAAAATCCTGACAGTAACCCCAAAACCCAATGATATACTTTTTCCCTCCAGTATAGCCCCCAGCAAATCCACTGTACAAAAAAGTGAAACTTAGCAAAGAATTCACTGTACAAAAAAGTTCTTTTCTGGGGGCAGGGTTAGGTGAGGACTTGTTACTAAGAAAATTAATTTTTGCCATAAAAATTTATTTAGATGTGATTGGCACCTGTGGCTCAATGGTTAGGGTGCTGGCCACATGCCTCTGGGTTGGTGGGTTCAAATCCGGCCTGGGCCTGCTAAACAACGACAAGAACAACAAAAATAGCTGGATGTTGTAGCGTGAGCCTATAGCCCCACCTACTTGGGAGGCTGAGGCAAGAGAATTACTTAAGCACAAAAGTTTGAGGTTGCTATGGGCTGTGACATCACAGCACTCTACTGAGGTCGACATAGTAAGACTCTGTATCAAAAAAAAATTATTTAGATGGGGAGAAAAGACTGGAAGGACAGCCCAAAATGTTAAAAGTATTTATCTGTAGGTAATTGAATTAAAGGTTTTTGTTTCTCTTTGTGTGCTTCTATACTTTCCTTTCATTATTATTTCTGTATTTTCCAAATGTTTTATAGTATATGGTATATTTCTTTAATAATCTACAGAACAGTGGATTTGTTTTTTGCTCAACAACACTAATCATTAGGGAAGTGCATATCAAAACCACAATGAGATACCACTTCATATCCATCAGGCTTATTCAGAAAAAAAAAAAAAAAAAAAAAAAAGACAGAAAGAAAAGAAACTGACAAGTGTTGGTGAGAAAGTGGAGAAATAAGATGCTTGTGCTTTGCCGTGTGACTGTAAATTGTTACGGCCATGTGGAAAGGGGTATGGCAATTTCTCATACAATTAACCATAAAGGGTGGTGCCTGTGGCTCCAAGGGCCCCGGCCCCGTATGCCGGAGGTGGTGGGTTCAAATCCAACCCCGGCCAAAAACTGAAGAAAAAAAAAAAAAAATTAACCATAAAATGAGTATGTGATCCAGCAATTTCACTTCTGGGTATATACCCCAAAGAATTGAATACAGGAATTTGAACAGATCTTTGTATACTCATAGCAAGATTATTCTTAACAGCCCAAAGGTAGAAGTGACCCAGTATCTATTGGCAGATGAAAGAAAATGAAGTATACACATATGAGGAATATTATTCAGTCTTTCAAAGGAAGGAAATTCTAGGCCAGGTACGATGGCTCATGCCTGTAATCTAGCACTCTGGGAGACCAAAGTGGGTGGATTGCCTGAACTCACAGGTTTGAGGCCAGCCTGAGCAAGAGCAAGACCTTATCTCTAAAAAAATAAATACCTGGGCATTGTGGCAGGCGCCTTCAGCCCCAGCTATTCAAGAGGCTCAGGGACAAGAGGATCTCTTGAGCCCAGGAGTTTGAGGTTGCTGTGAGCTATGAGGTAACAGCACTCTACAATGAGAGACTCCTCCAAACCAAAAAAAAAAAAAAAAAAGGAAATTCTATCACAAGCTACAACAGGGATTACTTTGCTAGGTGAAATAAGCCAGTCGTAAAAGGACAAATATTATATGATTATATTATATGAGACATTTAAAGTTGTCAAATTCATAGAAACAGGAAGTAGAACGCTGGTTGCTGGGAACTGGGTGAGGGAGGGAATGGGAAGTTAGTGTTCAATGAGTACAGAGTTTCAGGTGGGAAAGACGAAACAGTTCTGGAGATAGGTGGTGGGGATGATTGCGCAACAGTGTAAATGTGCTTAATGCTGCAGAATTGTACATTTAAAAATTGCTAAAATGGTAATTTTACATTACATATATTTTACTCCAAATTTTTTAAAAGAAATGTATTTTTTGATAAACAATTTTACCAGAGTTTTTGACGTGGGTGGCTTGTATCGCTTGAAAACCAGATAGTTCCACAGTGTGGGCTTTCTACCTCTACAGTATTTTTTTTTAAATGAATTTGTAATTGACATAAGGAAAAATAATTATTACATCTCTATTTACAGAAAGCTCAAGGAATTAGTAAAATGTGACTCTTTGTCTCCAAGGATTTACTATCTAATAAGTGAGAAAGATGGGTAAGCAACCAACTATAAGCTACAATGAAATAAAATAGTGGTCATAGGTGCAGGTGCAAGCCACAACTTCTGCCGGGGGGTTTGGGAAAGAGTCCCAGAAAATAGGTATTTAACTACACCTTAAAGAAGATAAGTGTTTACTACTGGAAAAGAAGGGTGAATGTGGGGGCACATTGGAAAGTGAAATAAAAAGAGATGGAAGGACAGCTCTGGGACATTTGGGAGTCCATTAGCCCACTTGTCCCCATGCCCTGAGACCTCTGATCATGGGACTTTGAGCCTTAAAGAGATAGGGTTCCCTTTACTGGGGAGATGACCCAGGGAGAAGGCTGAACTCAGAAAGCAAAGTCAAAGCCAGCTGTGCATCAAGGCCAGAGTGTCAACCTAGACTTTCTCAGTGGTGTGAAGCATACTGGAGCTTACTCGTGCAAACTGGGAAATGGCCCCTTGAGTGTTGGGGCCTGACCCTGTGCAGCTGTTGGTTTTGCAGTATGACAAAGAAAAGAATGGAAGCTTTTTATTATTATTTTTAAATCCAAAAGCTTGTGTAATGTTTCTTGTCGGCATCTTGGACTTAGCCAATCTGCAACATGTCTTCCTCCAAAACTCACATGTATGGATTTATCACTAGGTGGTGGCATTCAAATGGTTCACAGCTGTACGACTGTTGCCTCGGCCCACGTAGAGAGAACAGGGTGTGCCTGTGAACTGGAGAGCGAGCCAGGGGTGCTGCATCAGTCATTCTGCATGGTGATCAGCATGAGGAAAGGGGACAGAGGCCATGTAGAGTTACATTAATATATCTTGGACACAGGAGATTATCAAGGTCAACTCATTCTGCAATCAGTGTGGGTCATTCTTTTCATGTGGCTGTTTCTGCTCTTTGAAGCCTCTGTTGGGTACTTCTGCTCCACACAACCACAAAGACAGCCCTTTGAGACTCTTCTCAGCATCCTCAATCTCCCTAAGAGGACCCTTAACCCTGCTCCAAAAGCCACATGTCTGGGATTTATGAACATTCACAGCCATCCCTCATCTGGCCATGGCTGGGTCACCAAGAGGAGGGTACAGGCCCCATACAGTTCTTGGAAACTTCTTGTTTTCCAAGTTCCCTGGATACAACCACCTCCTGGGGTCAGGCCCTGACATGCTCTTACCCATGAAGAACAAAAACTTCTACCCTTTCCCTTCTTGGAAGGCTCCTTATTTTCCCCAGGTGGGCCTGATTGACAAAGAGCTGGGAATTCCCTGCCTGGGGTCAAGGCACCCAGGTCTGAGAACACAAAGACCTGGCTGCCTTTCCTGGAAGGGAAAGGGGAAAATTATCTTTCCATTGTTTTTTTTTCTGATAGGTCAGAGAAGCCAAAATGATGAAGTACAGATAATGTCTCAATAGCTCACCTTGTTGCATGTTGATAGTCTCATCACTGATGCCTGGAGACAGGGTCAGCCTCGTTCATCTCACAGGGAGAGGACAGGTGGAGCCTTTCTGTCTGCTCCTGAGTCCTTCTTGGCTCCCTAGAATGTAACTCTTGGACACCTTGAGTAGAACATTGATTGCTGCTTAATTTACCTGAATTTACATCTAATGCTGCTCCTTAAGGCAGCTCATCCCACCTGTTTGATGCTCACTTCCCCTTATCCTCCTGAGTCCCTGCACCCAAAGCCCTGAAGACTCTGATCTGATTTTAGGGTAGGGTCACACTGACCTTGAAGGACCTACCCCTACTATAGCAATGTCTAAGAGCTGGAAATCAGTAATGGGAACACTCTCTACTTTCATGGGATTCTCAAACTAGTTTTGAACTAGGAATCCTGGCATGTCAGACCCAGAGGAGCACTGCCAGGTATGAACAAACCAGCTGTCCCCAGGCCCAGATCAAGTAACTCCAGGCTCTGACAGCCTGGCCATGGCTACGGAGACAAGGCCCTTTTTCCCTATGTGCTTTGGAATGATTAAGTGGCTCAACAGAGGCAGTTTTCTCTGTTCACTAAAAGGAGGCCTTGTTGGTTGGCATTTTCCAGACTATTCTTTAAGGAGATTCCCAGAATCCTGCCAGATTCTGTGTATTGTTTCTTTAATCTTGACAGTATTCCTGGTGAAGCTGAAGCCATCCTTCTCTCAGATGTCGGAACTCAGGGATGAGGCCTTGGCCCGGATTCTCAACATGATAAGATTTTCTGAAGGGGGACTTCTCTTCAGGCGCTCCTAGTTTGGCGTCTTGGAACAGTCCATGAGGCTGAACTCTGTTGGCGGTGTTGAGGCCTCTTCTGCATGTCAGATCTTGCTCCTTCCTCCACGGCCCCCTTCCCTGCAGTAAGCTGCGTCCTTTAACCTCCTCCTAGGCATAGCCCCAAAAGAGCTGGAGGGCACTGGCCATGCCTGCCACAGCCTGCGTGCATGAGCAGATTTAGCATCTGATGATCTGATTTATGCTTTCCAGATTTATCGCACACCCGCATACTCAGGCCAGTTGATATTTTAGGCACGTAAATCAGAGTGTCTGGCATGGCTTCCTCTGCGGCAGAGCTCTGGCTGCAGGTGTAATGAAGCTGAGAGGAGGAGAGTTCAACTTACCAGAGAGGAAATTTGTGTCAGTGACAAGTCTGCGTGGCAATAGCACTGAAAAAGAGAGGTACCAGGCCCCATGACCAAAGCCAAAATCTTCACACTAGTTTGGGAGCATCATCCCACACAATTTTCCTCCTTGAGTGGCCGACTACAGTTCTTAAAAAAGAAAAGAGAAGCAAAGCAAAGAAAACAAACATTTAATACATGCGTTCTAACCTGCCCCCAAACAGGGAGACTATAATGGGCTGAAATGTCACCAGGTTGTGGCTACCCATCGATGTGTTATGAATGAATAATAAGAAATAAGCTTCTGGGTGGACACAGTGGCTCACTCCTGTAATCCTACCACCCTAGGAGGCCAAGGCAGGTGCATCCCTTGAGCTCAGGAGTTCACCATCAGCCTGTGCAAGAGTTAGACCCCATCTCTACTAAAAATAGAAAGACTAGCCAGGCGTTGTGGCAGGTGCCTTTCGTCCCAGCTACTTGGGAGGCTGAGGCAAGAAGATTGCTCAAGCCCAAGAGTTTGAGGTTGCTGTGAGCTGTGATACCCCAGCACTCTACCCAGGGCACAGAGTGGGACTCTGTCAAGGAAAGGAAAGGAGAGGAGAGGGGAGGAGAAGAGAGGGGAGGGGGCGGGGAGGGGAGAGAAAGGTAAAGAGAAAGGGAAGGGAAGGGAAGAAAAGGGAAGGGAAAGGAAGGGAAGGAGAAAGGAAAGGGAAGGGAAGGGAAGGGAAGAGAAAGGAATGGGAAGGGAAGAGCTTCTGCAATGCATTGAAAGAGACACAAAGGAGCCGCAAGGGGCAGAGCTAAATGACCTTCTGCCACTCACATAGAATTTCCTAACAGGAATTGGGCTCAAAACCAGGAGACAGGGAGGTAGATCTTTTATTTTGTCTTAATCTCTTAAGTATGCTCTGCTAAAATATAGTTTCCTATTTCCCAAGAAATTTATTCACAATCGAGGGAAAAAGTGGAACAGATCTGGACTTCCAAATACTCAGGGCTACCTCAAGAGCAGAAGCTGTCTCCTTGTGGCCTCTGGATCTCAACGCCAGGGCAGTGATAGGCACAAAGCAGAAGCTTAACACAGGTGCTTGGAACTGACGTGGCCATGGATCTGTTTGTAGTTTAAATGCCCCGGAGAATGTCTCTTTACTCCTCAGGGATCTTTTCACCATCTGGAGAATGGACCAATGATCTCCTAGAGGACTTTCCAGATCTGACATTCTAGGATTCCCAAGGTCAGAACTAGTTTTACAACCCTAAGAAAGCAGGGAATTAAACAAAGTTCCCATAAATGTTTACATCTCAAATGCCGGTCCTTGGGCTCTGCTGTATTATCACAGTGTGTGTCTTTAGGCTTAAATGTTCCCAGGAGTACATCAGCCAGTGGTATCTGGGGTACATTTACATTTTTAGCATTGGTGTAATTCTATTTGGTTTTATGCCACAGGAAGTTCAAGCCTGATTCAATTAAGGAGTTTTATAAAATGAGTTTTTAAAGAGGAAAGACAATGCATTGCACATGTTACCATTGTACTTTGCACTGTTATCCACTCAGGCATGGTGAGGGCAGCTCATGCTTCAGTCCGAGAATCTGTTAGCAATCCATAAACCTGAATATTTTACTGTCTTATTTGGAGGAATGGAATTTAAGAGCTGAAAGAGACCTTCGAGGTAGGCTGGCATCTCCTACTGAAACAAAGGCAGAAAGGCTTTTTGTACAGGTTTGCATACCTTTTCGTGCCTAATATTGTCTTCTTATTGTAGGCCTGAAAAACCAAACAGAAAAATTCCTGGCTGCTAAACTTGGGCTGAAGGTGTTTAGCTGCCTCTTTTTCCATCAAAAGCATCCCAAGTGGGATCTAAGTTCCCATCTGAGAAGGAGCAGAGACCACAGAGCAGACCCGAGCAGAGGCAGGCGATCTTCCCAGGTAACACCTTCTCACCTGGCTTTTTTCATGATGTGCATACACAAGAGAAGTAACTCTCCTCAGAAACAACATTGAAGACAACTCAGGATTTGAGGGAGGGACGTAGAGCCATGCAGACAGAGACACTAAGAAGTTCCAGCAATTGGACAAAACTCTGGTCTAAGTAAGCAGATGTGTTAGCAGTAGAACCCAGAAGAGAAACTCTGACAAAAAAGGATTAGATGCAAAGATCCCAAGATGACTCAAATGGGAAGCAACAAGATGGTGCCGAGGTGGGAAATGAGAGGGGAAACCCCAGCAGCATTTACCTAAGTCATGAGGAAGCCGCAAAGCAGGAGGGAGACCTGGAATCTCAACCAGCAGGTAGTCAGAGCTGTGATGGGGGGGAGCACCCTGAGTCAGACCCAAGGAAGAGGGGAGGCTGAATAGTGGATGATGGAGAAAGAAATCGGAAGCTGGGGGAAATGAGAATAGGGAAGAGTCAAGGCAGCAGATTCACAACAAGAATAAGTTTCTAGAGTTCTTCTTCTATGATACTTGAACCTACTTAGCTAGGTGACCAGCTAAAGGAGCTATATAGTAGGTTGGACAAAGGTAATGAATAAGAAGACCCAAGAAACAACCAGGACAGAATTATCTCCTTTAGACAATGTGCTTAGATAACAGAAGTGAATACAAGAAGCATAGTCTGTAGCTACCCCACCCACTGTGCTTTTGGCTGCAAGTAACAAGATCACACAGAAAAGGTTTGAACCACCTTTTCAGGGGTTGAAAATATTATCCATACATTACAGGAATATTTCTTATCTCATAAGATAAGAAGTGATGTGAAAGAGGGCTATGTCAGGGTTATTTAAATCAGGGCCCCAGTGCCAACAATGAGGACCCAGATTCTATCCCTTTTTCATCCTTAAAGTGAGATCCTCTTTGGACAGCTTTCCCCATGACGTCTGCAGAGTTAAGCATCAATGAGACAATTGCAGTTAAGCAGTTGCGCAAGTGAGAGGTTTCCTCCAAGAGGAAGCCTCTCACTTGCGCAACTGCTTAAGAGCAAGGAACCCCTTCCCAGGAGTTCCCAGAACTTCCCCTCACATCTTTTCAGTCAGGATTGTCTTTAACTTCAATGCCCAAAATAGTGTCCAGGTAAGGGCGGCAGGGTCAACAGACTGATGGGGACTAAGCAAGATGCGTTCTGGGACCTTCCCCTGAGGCCCTGGGCAGTTGCCCATCTCCACCACACTTCCTTTGGCATGTGGTGAGGGAAATCACAGCAGAAAATGAGGCATTCTGTAAGTCCACAAAGACTGCTGCTGGCCTGGCAACTGCTGTCCATCACCACCCCTCACCCTGGCCAGGCCCAAAGGGAGACCAAAGGAAAAGGAAGGGTAGAGATGGAGGGGGCACAAAAGAACCACCAGCAGAGTTTCTGTGTGTGCCTTGTGAATACGAGCTGTGTGTATACTAATGGATATTATTTTTTTTATTAGAAAAATAAGTAAATATATTATGTTATGTTTATACCAAGTAATACTACTCAGATGTGGCCCCACCCATTACCCTCCCTCCACCCAAACCTCCCCCCTCCCTTCCCCTTCCTTGGCCCTTTCCTCTTGTGCTATAGTTGGGTTATAGCCTTCATGTGAAAGCTATAATTTACCTTCATAGTAGGGCTGAGTACAATGGATACTTTTTCTTCCATTCCTGAGATACTTTGCTAAGAAGAATATGTTCCAGCTCCATCCATGTAAACATGAAAGAGGTAAAGTCTCCATCTTTCTTTAAGGCTGCATAGTATTCCATGGTATACATGTACCAAAATTCGCTAGTCCATTCGTGGGT